>QRFJ01000047.1:2601721-2731433 GCA_006176705.1 Cocos nucifera
AAATGGCACAGAACCTATCGAGGGGGAAGAACAGCATAGGACTTGCCAAGATAGAAGAAAGAGAGAAACCTAAGAAAGGATAGAAGAGAACTTAAGTTCTTCACTCCAAAAATTTAACTCTTTTTCTTTATTTAGATTTATAATCTTATTTATAGGCCTCTAACAATCCTCTAACCATCATAACAAATTCTCAAACTACTAACAAATTCTTAACAAACTTCAACTTCCTAACTAATCCCTAACAAACTAATAGATTTCAATCTTCTAATAAATTTTTTAATAAAATAATAAATAAAATTCTAATAAGCTAACCATCTAACAAACTAGTCCACCTCATGCTTTAGGATGTGTGCATGGGCTAGAAATAAGAAAATACATCCATTCCCTATACACCCAGATAAAATATAAAAATAAAATATATGTAGATCTACATTAATAATAGTGCTGGGTGATATTCTCATTAATTTTTTTTAGAATTAAAAAAACTCGATCCCATCGAGTCTGGGTTAATTCCAAAATTGATACAGCTCAAAGTGAAAGTCAGCAGGAGGATGGAGATCTACTTTGAAGAGCATGCAAAATTCTCTAGGGGTGAGATGGTGGAGGGTGTGATGGAGGCAGGGAAGATCGTCGAGGATGTCATGGAAAGTGGGCCGTTGAAGCTGTCGCATGGTAAGTTATGGCAGAGAAAGTGTTGGGAAAGATGGCTCGAAGCAGTGGCAGATGGTGCAGGACGGCATGGCGATGAAGGTGGATAGGCACAAAGGTGAATAAGTGTTGAGGAAGTTAGGGCAGCAGATAAAAAACTTATGGAGGTTGACGGTGGAGGTAGAGAGGAAAGTTTGAAGTAGAAAAAGAATTTGAAAATTATGATGTTAGAAGCTTAGAGCTAGAATTTTTTTTTTCAAAACATCATAATCCACTTATGCTTTGATACCAAAATTGATATGGGATAAGATGGTAGGAAGGATCGTGAGTAAGCTAAGAAGTCACTCCGGATTAGGATAAAGAAAGAAGAGATAACTATAGAATTTTTCCCACAAAATAGACGAGAATTGGGATAAAAAGAGAAGAGAAAGAAGTTAGGAAAGTCCATCCCAATGGAGGAAACGAGGAGAAAGAAGTTGAAAAATTCATCCCAAAGATGAGTAGCATAGGACTTGCTGGGATTGAGAAGAACGGCACGGGACCTGTCGAGAGAAAACAATGGCATAGGACTTACTGAGATGGAAGAAGGAGAGAAATCCAAGAAAAGATAAAAGAGAACCTAAGTTCTTCACTCCAAAATTTTAATTTTTTTTATTTATGTGGTCTTATTTATAGACTTCTAACAATCCTCTAACAATCTTAACAAATTCTCAAACTACTAACAAATTCTTAACAAACTTCAACTTTCTAACAAATTTCTAATAAACTAATAGATTCCAACCTCCTAACAAATTTCCAACAAAATAACAAACAAAATTTTAACAAGCTAACCATCTAATAAACTAATCTATCTTATGCTTTAAGATATGTGCATGAGCTGAAAATAAAAAGATACATCCATTTTCTAAACACCCATACATATACCCAGGTAAAATATAAAAATGAAATACATGTAGATCTACATCAATAATAGTGTTGGATGATGTCCTCATCAATTTTACTCAAATTAATTTGCTTGAACCAATTGTGTTGCCGTAATGCTCCAATCTGAGGAGTAACTATGGTCAACACAAATTTGAGATGGAGCTAGGAGGTCGGTTAGGATCCGAGGACTACGGAGCGTGCTCTTTGTACCTACAAAAAGTTCAGTCAGGAAAGATTCTTCGATGGAGGATCCTTCGATGCTTAAATTAACTAAAACTTTAAGAATAGGAAGAGAGAGGAGCAGCAAGTCGATGTCTTGAGTTTTTAGCAAAATTTACTGAAGGATCCTCTATGTTTTTTTTATATAAAGGAAGAAAAGATACCATTACCTAGATTTCTAGTAACTATTCTGGAGAATCATGGCCATGATGTGTCTTGGGCAATTAAATGGTACTAACTATTGTGCTATGGTTTGCTATAACCATCCAATAGTTTGTAAGGATTTATGGTACTCCTAAGCCTTGAGAGGCTACGGAAGGAGCCAGGATGTTGGCTCTGAAAGATTAGGATGGGTGTGTCCTAGGGCTAGAATAGGAGTTGTCCTAGGGTGAAGGTGGCATATAGCCTTGCACAGCCTCGAGGTTCAGGTGTGAGAATATTAAGGGACTTAGTAGGTGCTCCGAAGATTTGAAATATAAGATGAAGCAAAGAACTAAAGTTAGGAGAAGAATCAGCCAAGATAAGTGGCTGACATGTAGGCGGGCTGGCTCGAATACGCAATCGAACTGACTCGGGCTAAGATCGAGCCGGTTTGGGGTGCAATCGAGCTAGCTATCTCAAGAAGATAGAAAATAGATGTAGTCGAGTCAGCTCGGCTACCGATAAAGTTAGTTCGACAATGGTGAATAAAACTAAATGGGATTCTTTATTTGATCTTGGATTGGGATTAATCCAAAAAATCTTAAAGCCTAGTCCAATATGGTCTTAAGATGGCTAACTTATGTATGGATCGGATTTAGATCTAGGAGATGAGAGCATGAAAGACATGGGTGTATATAGGCTCGATGAGTACTTTCATGTATTGGATCAGTCTAGAAAAATTTTTCAGCTGAAGTTTGGATTTATTAGGATTCATATGATATAGCAGAAATCCTAGGATATATAAATTCAGGCATTATAACCTTTACAAGAAGATGAATCAATACAGAGCTTTTTTTCTAACTCTCTTTTCTTTTTTCTCTCTGATTCCAATGCTAAGCTTTAGGTGCCGCCATCAACTTTTACTTTTCTTCATATTTCTATATTAACATTCAATTCACGTAAAAGATTAGATCTACGACTATAGTTCCGAGCAACCGTAGGCACAATAATTGGTATCAGAGTAATACCGATTGTTCCAATATAGTTAAGGAACGTAGCATTGGCCCATGTTTTTCTTGTAATGGCTATTGCTCGAAAGTTGGGAGTCATCAATTTTAATCAACTATATCGGCCTTGCTTGCACCGGGAAGATCGCGAACGCGGTCGAACTTCATTCCGCCCTCCTTGTGAAATCTTCGTAGGGCCTTCCTTGATGATGGGCTCGAGGAGAGTTCGGCCTCGCTTGTGCCGAACTTCATTCCACTCTTCCATAAAATCTTCCATGGGAGAACTTCATGCTTCTTCATCGGGTCTTCCTTGATGATGAGCTTCGAGGGGAGTTTGGCCTCGCTTACGCTGAGGAGGTTGTGAATGCGGTCGAACTTCATTACACCTCCTATGAAATCTTCATAGGGCCTTCCTTGATGGCGAGCTCGAGGGGAAGTTTGGCCTTGCTTGCACCGGGAAGATCGCGAATGCGATCGAACTTTATTCCACCCTCCTTGTGAAATCTTCTATGGGAGAACTTCTGCTCTCCATTTCTCCTTCCTAAGGATGATTGGTATGCCCAAATGCTCTTTCTTAAGGTCGATTCCTTACGTCCTCATGGTGGGTCTACTGGCAAAATCTCCGTCGGAGGTTGTCGTACGATCTGCCTCATCTCGATGGAGCCACGAACCCGATCAGTAGGTTGAACTGCTCCACATCTGCGGTGGCTTTGGATGGAACCTGGGCTGCCAGGGCTGGGAGCAGATGGATCCAACGCATAGACCGTCGAGTCAAAGCTCTCCTAGGAGGCATTTTCTCTTTGGAAAAGAACTCTAGTGAGGAAGAAGAGAGATCTCCAGAGAGGGAAGAGAGAAATCATCGTCGAGCACTCCTTTAAGAACAAGAGAACCTTGGTGGTTCGAGCTCTCCTTCTAGCGCCAATCTGTTGATGCAGAATCTGGTTGTCACCGAAATCAATTGAAGCAGAGGTGGACAAGGTCGCCGTCGGAGACCTGCAAAATGAAGTTCCGTCCGGAGCTGATGGGGGGGTGGCTCCGACAGGACCCTCCAACGATCAAGTCAGCTCTGGCCAATAGGAATGGAGTCCTCGAAAATGAGTTCCACAGAGCTTAAAGAGGGAAGGAGAGTTTAGAGCTTAGAGATTAGAAGATTAGAGTTAGCGTATCTAAAGGAATCCTTTTTATAGGTCGGAGCTTGATGATGTTGGTGGCCATATCAGCTGCCTGATGGTGGGCCGCTCGAGACTGCACTAGAGTTTGATGCGGAGAGGATGGTATCGTCAGGTCGATAGTGATAGCCATGCTGATGGGTCGTGGACCGATGAGTGGTTATGGGAGAGTGGTGTCGCCAGTAGTGGTGGCGATGTCCGTCCTGTCAGCATCGCCTATGGCAGACTGATGGTGACCATCGTTCATCCAGCTTTAATAACTATGGCTCTTAGAAAGTAGGCATTGATTGGTGGACTTCGGCACATATCGATTCTAAGGAAGTTCGGAACTCCTGAAGAGGAAGCTCGGAAGGAAGTTCGGCTCCCGTAGGCATCTAGGCTGGAGGTATGCGGCTAAGGCTCGATCGCTTGGAGAGTTTGGAAGGAAGCTCGACCAGATCCGAAGGAAGATGTCTGGGAGGAGTCCGGCTCCTGAAGAAGTTCGATCGAAGGGGATGTCTAGAGGGAGTTTAGCTCTTGCAGGCGTCTTGGCTGGAAGGGCGTGGAGAGAGTTTGGCTCTTCGTGGGAGTCGGACTGAAAGCTCGATCGCTGAGGGGTTCGGCTAAAGCCCGACCGTTGGGAGTCCAAGGAGCTCGGCGCTAACAGTTCGACGACTGAAGGGGTTCGAAGGAGCTCGATTAATGTTCGGGGGAGGAGATCAATGAGTCGAAAACCCCTAAGCTCTTCCTCTGATCTTAGGGATCGACTAGAGGGTATAAAGTACCTATTGGGTGTAAATGGATCTTCAAGAGAAAGATTGGTGCAGATGGAAATGTGGAGACATTCAAGGCTAGACTAGTGGCAAAAGGTTATAGTCAACGCGAAGGCATTGACTATCAGGATACCTTTTCCCCAGTGGCTATGCTAAAATCCATCCGCACATTGCTTGCCGTTGCAGCCTATTTCGATTATGAAATATGGCAAATGGACGTGAAAACGGCATTCTTAAATGGATATCTTGAGGAAGATATCTATATGGAACAGCCGCTAGGTTTCACATCCAGTGATACTGATCACAAGGTTTGCAAGCTGCAAAGGTCCATATATGGACTTAAGCAAGCATCTCGGAGCTGGAACACTCATTTCAATGATGTGATCAAAATGTTTGGTTTCATCAAAAATGAAGAGGAACCATGTGTCTTTCAAAAAGGTCAGTGGGAGCGCTGTTGTCTTCCTCGTATTGTACGTGGATGACATCCTCCTTATTGGGAATGATATTCCCATGTTGACACAGTCAAATTATGGTTGTCCAAGGAATTCTCCATGAAAGACCTAGGTGAAGCATCCTTTATTCTAGGAATTAAGGTCTATAGGGATAGACCGAATAGGATGCTAGGACTTTCACAGAAGATGTACATAGAGGAAAGTACTAAAGAGGTTTAGTATGGAAAACTCTAAGAGGGGATTAATACCCTTCAGACATGGTATTCATCTTTCCAAGAAGATGTGCCCTAGCACACCTGAGGAAATAGAATGCATGAGCAAGATCCCTTATGCTTCTGCAATAGGGAGCCTCATGTATGCCATGCTATGTACACGACCTGATATAGCCCATGCTGTGAGTGTCACAAGCAGATATCAGTCAAATCCAGGTGAAGAACACTGGACTTCTGTGAAATGTATCCTTAAGTACTTGAGAAGAACTAAGGATATGATGTTGGTCTTTGGTAATGGAGAACTCCAAGTCCAGGGATACACAGACTCGGATTTCATGTCCGATATAGATGATCGAAAGTCGACATCTGGGAGTCTGTTTGTGTGCAATGGTGGTGCTGTCAGCTGGAAGAGTTCCAAGCAAACATGATAGCAGATTCCACCATGGAAGCAGAATATATCGCTGCATCAGAGGCTGCGAAGGAAGCATTCTGGTACAAGAAGTTTGCTGCAGAAATTGGAGTAATGCCATCAGATGCCATTCCTCTATACTGCGACAACAATGGCGCCATAGCCCTTGCTAAGGAGCCGAGGTCTCACCAGAAATCCAAGCACATTGAGCGGCGATACCACCTCATCCGCGATTACCTCGAGAAGGGTTACGTCGAGGTCAAGAGAGTCAACTCCACAGATAATGTGGCAGACCCACTTACAAAGCCGTTGGGCCAGCAGAAGATCGAAGCCCACCTTGAGAAGATGGGACTTAGACTTGTAGCCAATTGGCTTTAGGACAAGTGGGAGATTGTTAGATATATGTGCCCTAGAAGCCAGAATTGGCTGACACTTATAATACACTTCTAGGGGCAAAATTATAATTTTGACTAAAATCAATAAAATGGATTATTTTCTATCACATATGTGTATTTAGTGTCTGTGATACATCCTTTGAGTTAATGGTAATGATAATTCATATTTTCAAGAGTTGAAAATTTAAGACATGAATAATCATTATTAACTCATAAAATGCTCCCGACCATAGGATCATCACGAGGATGGTGATTGATCCGGAAGGTTGGTGTACAATCCTTCTCTTTAGTAGATGAGTCTTGAGTCTACGGTGTGGAGACACCGGAGCGAGAGTACAGGTACTCGTTAGAGAACGAGGGCACTGAGCGTGACCACCTCGAGTAGTCATTAGGAAGTCTACCTTCTCGTCAATGACTGACTCGATGCTGCAGTAGTGTGTCTGGTTCTTTGACCTGAGGTGCATCGGCAGTTCACCTTGAGGGTGTTATAGTTTGACTACACCATTACTCGATCTCCTAGCCATATGGAACCCTGAGGTGTATGTTGGCTATAGCATGTTCATTGTAGGAACTGGATTGCATCAAGATGGAATCTATCTACCTCGGTGGTAGAGGAGCAGCCCTATGATGATCATGAGAATCAAGTCCAGAAGCCCATGGCCATGGCAGAGTGAAATAATAGAAAGAGTTTCTATTTAGATTTTCACATCGGACTTGAATCGAATGATTACATCATATGACAGAGAACTAGGGTTTGACGAGTTCACCTTAACCCTAATCTGATCGGGGCTCAAGATAGAAGAACTTAATCACACAGGTAGCTGCACCAAGAGGTTCGCATTCAGCTCTGATGGGTTGCCACCATATACTGCTAGGTGTCACTGGTGGATTTTGGGAGCAATTAGAATGATTTAGATGATCGATCATTCTAGCTGTTCGAATCAGAAGAGTTCTGATCCATCGAAAGGAGTTTCGATGATGTCGATGATAGAGATCATGACATATCCCATTACCATACAGAACTGAACCTAACTGGGTCACACAAACAAGGGTTTGAATCTGGTGATCATCAATTGAACTGATCTAGTTCAATTGATCTGAATGAGATTCAATTAGGTTCAAGAAAATCGTGCTAGCACTCGATTGAACCTAACGTTCTTCTTTTACTATCATAAATAAGTTGTCCTGACTGAGCCAAAGGAGTTTGTGCTCAATCAGAGGCCTTCATATGGTCTGACTGGAGGTTGTCCAAGTCAGAAAAGGTTGTCTTATTTTGTAAGACAATTACCTGCCATTTTTGGTCACCTGCCATTTCTTGTTCTTTGACTTTGGTCAAAAGTCTACCTTTGACTGGTCAAATGTTGACCATTGACACTTTGACTTTTGACCACATGTCATGCACCTATTGGAGAGCTGGTGGGGGCCTGTCCCCCTGCCAGAACCTGGCAAGGAGGAGGGCGCACGCCACCCTTGGCGTGTGCCCAAGTTGGAGGCGCCTAGGAGTCCCTTGTTGGACAGGGACTCCATCTCCTTTTTGGATTCCAATTAGAGTTCTCCTAAGAACCAACTTTGACTGGTCTTAGGCACCCTCTAAGGAGGAATCCAGGGGACTCTATTCCCACCAATCAGATTTAGATCTGATTTCACAAAGGGTTGTGATTGGTTGGGAAGAAGAGGAGTTGGATCACAGCTTAGTCTATAAATAAGACCCTGCGCCCAACTCAAATAGTTTGAAAAGAAATTAAAAAATTCCCATGCCCCAAGGCTGCCTCTCCTCTCCTCCTCCATGCCAAAGCCATCTTCTCCCTCTCCTCTCCACGTCCAAAAGTGTTTTGGATTCTTGGTTGGTGCAATCCAGATCAGAGAAAGGCGACTGAAAGCTAGAAGGCTGCGCTGCTGCAAAGGACGACTGCTGATCTTCAAAAGGAGTTTTGAAGATCCTCCAGATCAGATCCAGATCTGAATTTTTGGAGATGTGATAGAGAAGAAGAGGATCTCCAGATCCAGCCTAAGTGGATACCGGTAGAGGCCAGGCACTTGCGTGGCTAGATCCAGAACCTTCCGCTGCTTACAGGATCATCAACGGGTAATAGGATTACCCACATCAAGGTAAATTAAATTTGATTTAATTTATCTAATTTTATTTTATTATTAAAATAATAAGAATCAGATCTGAAACATCTCAGATCTGATTAGGATCAAAGAAAAAAAATTTTTGAAATATATCTCTTGATCTGATCAGATCTGAACGAACCGAAAAATCAGAATTTCTTCAAGGCTCTCCTCCATCTGCTAAAAGAATGAGTCTTTACTTTGCCATGTAAATGAGTCTCCTTCTTTACATGGCTTTTAATTATTTTTCTATCATCATATAATTTCGCACTAAGAAATAATAATATTAAAATCAAGGAATTTTATTAAGAAAAAATTATTAGTAGTACATCCTCAGATTTTTTGAGTTTCAAGGTCATGGGAGCATTGTTCCTCCGAGCTTCTTCAGGTGATAAGTTTCAGACCAGACGATCTCTACCATTTCATATGGGCCTTTCCAATTTGGGGCAAGCTTCTCCTGGCTTTGAGGCTGAGAGATGGTGGCTCACCGAAGCACTAAGTTCCCCATTTTAAATGTTTTACTTTTAACTCTGGAGTTATAATATCGGACCATCCTTCGCCTGTAGGCCACTATCCGAACCTGGGCTTTCTCTCTTTTTTCTTCCAATAGATCAAGGTTGGCTCTAAGGTCCTATGGATTATGCTGCTCATTGAAGACCGCAACCCATGCTGATGGGAGTTTAAGCTCGATTGGTATGACTGCCTCCATTACAAAGGCTAAGACGAATGGTGTTTCCCCAATCAGCAATCTTTGTGTAGTTCGATATGGCCAGAGAATGTAGTAGAGTTCGTCTACCTAGACCTTCTTTGCTCTGTCGAGCCTCATCTTGATGTCTTGCAGTAGAGTCTGGTGGGTCACTTCAGCTTTTTCATTTGCCTATGGATGAGCTATCAATGTGAAGTGGTGGAAGATATTTAGGTCTTTGTAGAACTCGACGAACCTCATCCCAGTGAACTGTCGTCCATTATCAGTTATGATAGTTCAGGATAGACCGAACCAACAGACTATTGACTTTCAGATGAAGTCTTGTACCTTAGCCTCGATAATTTTTGCTAGTGGTTCAGCTTCGACCCATTTGATGAAGTAGTCGATCGTGACCAGGAGGAACTTTTGCTGTCCGAATGCCATCAGAAAAGGGCCAAGTATGTCCATTCTTCATTGTGCAAATGGCCAAGGTGCACTTAGTGGAGTAAGCTTAGAGATCGGCTGTCTTTGTATATTTGCATTCTTCTGACAGTGGTCACATTTTTTAACATACTCCACTGAATCATGAAACAAGGTCGGTCAATAGTATCCTTATCGAAGTAGTTTTTATGATAGGGACCTGGCTCCTACGTGACTTCGACAAATTTTCTCATACACTTTTCATAACATGAAGTCGGCCTTTGAAGATCGAAGATATCTTGGCAGCAGTAGCGAATACGATCTCTTATACAACCTATCCTTGTACAAAATATACCAGGAGGCTTGATTTCTGAGTTTTCGAGCTTCTTTCAAGTCACGAGGAATGACTTCCTTCCTAAGGTAGGCGACCAACGGGTCAATCCAGCTTGGCTCGAGCTCTGTCTACAAAATAATCTGTGATTCCTCTGGGCTTGGGCACTTCAGAGTCTCAAAAAATACTTCTTTGGGCAGTTCGGTTGGGGCTGAAGTGGCTAACTTAGAGAGAAGATCGGCTTTTATATTTTCTGCCCTCAAAATCTATCGAATGCCGAAACAGCTGAAGGCCGAAGTTAAGTCCTTTACTTTTTCAAGGTATTTCATCATACTTTCCTTTCATGCTTCGTAGCTGCCACTAACTTGGCCGACCACTAATTAAAAATCGCTGTAGACTTGAAGCCGATCTACTTTTAATTTTTTTGCTATATTTAGTCCGACAATCAGCGCTTCATATTCGATCCCATTATTAGTCATAGAGAATTCGAAGCATAGCGCGTACTCGACGATGACTCCCTCGAGGTTGACTAAGACCAACCTTGCACTTGCTTTAGTAGAGTTGGACGAACCATCCACGTACAGAGTCCAAAAGCCTTCGAAAAAATTAGCACTCTCCTCGGAGAGGCTCGATCGCGACAGCAGGGTGCCGATCTCATTCTATTCAAGCTCGACTTCAGTTGGAATAGTATATTCTACTACAAAATCTGCCAATATCTGAACTTTGATCGATGGCCAGGGTCGATAGTTGATGTCAAATTTCGTGAGCTCGATCGTCCATTTTGCAATTTTTTCGAAAGCGCTCGTTCGATGAAGGACTGCTTTTATTGGTTGATCCATGAAGACCGTTATGGTGTGCCCTTGAAAGTAAGGTCGGAGTCTCCAGACAGTAATTAGAAGAGAGTAAATCAATTTTTCTAGCCTAGAGTACCTGATCTCTGCATCCCTCAAGATTCGACTTATGTAGTAGATTGGTCGCTGCATCTTCTCTTCTTCCTTGACTAAGATTGCTACCAAAGCCATCGGAGAGACTGCTAGGTACAGAAATAATTTTTCTTCGAGTTTGGGCTTTGCCAACAGTGGGGGTGAGTCGAGATAGTTTTTAAGCTCCTCAAATGCTCGTTGGCACTCCACCATCCAGCAGAAGTTCTTTGGTTGTTTGAAAACTCGGAAGAAGAACATGCATTGCTTGATCGATCTCGAGATGAAGTGATTTAGGAATGCCACTTTTTTAGTTAGACACTGAACTTCTTTGATTATTTTTGGAGCAGTCATCTTCTGAATGGCTCAAATTTTCTTTAGATTTGCTTCAATCCCGTGTCTTGACATCATAAATCCTAGAAACTTTCCAAAGGTCACACCAAAGGCATACTTGATCAGATTCAGCTTCATCTTGTGCTTCTTGAGTGTGCTGAAGGTCTCCTCGAGATCGACGAGGTGGTTTATAGAAGCTTGACTTTTGACGAGCATGTCATCCACGTACACCTCCATATTGCGATCGATCTGTTCTTTGAAGATCTTGTTGATCAGACGCTGGAACGTTGTCCCTATATTTTTTAGTCCAAAGGGCATAACCCTATAACAATAAAGACCACGGTTAGTAATAAAAGTAGTTTTCTCCTCATCCTCCAACACCATCCGTATCTGGTTATAATCGAAGAAGGTGTCCATGAAGGTGAGGAGCTCGTGGTCCGAGGTTGCATCTATAAGTTGGTCGATCCTAGGTAGAGGGTAGTTATCTTTTGGATGGGCATTGTTCAGCTTTTTGAAGTCTATACACATCCTTCACTTGTTGTTTGCCTTTTTGACGAGGATCACGTTCGAGACCTAGGTTGGATAGCTAACTTTTTGGATGAATCCATCTTTAAGGAGCTTGTCTACTTCTTCTGTGATTGCTTTTTGCCTCTCTGGGGTGTGGTTGCGCATCTTCTCTTTTATCGACCGATGCTTTGGATCAATAGTCAGCCAATATTCCATGACCTCGGTGTCAATTTCTAGCATATCCACTAGGGTCTAGGCGAAGACATCTGCATTCTTCCTGAGGAAAGTGACGAGTTGCTCCTGAACCTCATCCTCGAAGTTGGAGCCGATTTGCACTACAAGCTTTGCATTTTCGTCGTTTAAGGGCATAGATACGAGTTCCTCCATAGGCTCACCCCGCTCCTCGGTGAGGTCATCGTGGACATCCAGCCCATTAATAGGATAAGGGTCGAACTGTTCTTCCTTATGCAAGACGATTGAGTAGCAGTGTCTCGTCAGAGCTCGATCTCTCCCGACCTCTCTGATCCCATGATTTATCAGGAACTTCATCTTCAAATAATAAGTTGATACCACCGCCCGAAGTATATTTTGATCAGATCGATCGAGAATAGCATTATAGATAGATGCAGTCCTTATGACTAAAAAATCAATCTATGCCTTAGCCAGTTTTGGGCATTGCCCTGCAGTCACCTCCAAAGTTATTATGCCCTCAACTGGTATGGCATCGCTAGTGAAGCCTATCAATGAGAAGTTCATAGGCCCCAAGTAGTTATTGAGTAAGAACATTTTCGAGAAAGCATCATAAAATAAAACATCGATCGAGCTTTCATTATCTACCAAAATACGGCGTACATCATAGTCGATAATGTTTAAAGAGATTACAACCGCATCATTGTACGAGAATTGGATCCCCTGGGTATCTACCTCGATAAAGGTTATGGGTTCTTTAGTCCTCCATCTCTTCACCGATCCTTCAGATCTACTAGCCTCTTCTCACTATAGTCCCCCAAAGATAGTATTGATGATGTTGAGAGGCGGCCGATCTCCTTATTGATCCTTCCCTCTTGGTGGTTCAGACTATGGTAATGCCATCGATCGATCTTTCCATCCTTCAGACTGTCTCCATAGGAATCGGCCAAGTCCGCCTCGCCTAATAAGCTCCTCGATCTCATCTTGGAGTTGGATACACTTCTTAGTATCGTGATCATGGTCACGATGATAAAGACAAAACTTGTTAGGATTGCGCTTACTGGGGTGAGAATACATTCTCTCTGGTCTCGGTAGTTGCTTTCTGATTTCCATCAGCACTTAAATTTTTGGAGCATTGAGGGGGGCATAGTTGTGAAATCTTTGTTGGGGAGAATCCCAGTGTGCCCTTCCATCGGAGCTTCCCTGCCTTCAAGCCCAGAGAGGAGTTTGGGCTCGCTTACGCTCAGAGAAAGTTTAGGAGCACGGTCGAGCTTCACTTGGCTTTCCTTCTTTGGTGGGCCTGCCCAGCCTATCGATTCATCGTTCACCAAAGGCTTCATCGTCCTTGGCCTTGAAGGCCTCTTCAGTTCGGACATAACCTTCAGCTTGAGCTAGCATGTCGACAAAGTCCCTGAGGTACTTCTTTTCTAGGAAGAACAACAAATCATTCTTCTGAAGGCTATCCTTGAGTGCGGCTATGGCGACTAATTGATCCAGATTTTAGACCTCTAATGCAGCGGCATTAAATCGGATGACATAAGTCCAGATGAATTTTTCCTCTTTCTGCTTAATGATCATCAAAAAATTCAAATCTCAGCGTAGACATCGGCTGCTAACGAAGTGAGCCATGAACTGATGGCTCATCTGATCATAGGATAAGATGGTACCCGACTTAAGTGTTGAGTACCAGTTCCTGATGGCTTCTTTGAGGGTGGACGAAAAAGCCTGGCACAAAATAGCGTCTGATGTACCATGGAGCAACATCATTATTCGAAAGGCCTTCAGATAATCGATCGGATCGGTAGTCCCATCGTAACTCTCAAGTTGCGGGAGCTTAAAGTTTGGCAAGATCGATTTCTGCATAATTCTCTGAGAAAAAGGAGGATCAGTGTAAATATCGTTACCATGTGAAGGAGTATGACGGAGCTCTTCGATTTGCCGACTCATTTTTAAGAGCCTTTGATCCAAAAGGTCTTCACGATCGTTGAACTCCAGAATTTTCTGATGGAATGGGCATGAAGCTTCTTATTGGGATGAGTCACGGTCCGAGCAAGGGCTCTCCATCCTCTGCTTCCCCTTTCCAAAGATCAGAGATCGGGTAGCCTAAGTTGGTCATTCCTAGATCGGACTATGGGGCTCTAGAGAAGCCTACTTCGATCGAATTGGTGCTGGGGTCTATCGATGTATGGCCTGCATCTTCTCTGTGAGATCGCGAACCTGTTGGACCAGCAGGTTAAGCTGCTCCGCATCCACTACGACCGTAGGTGGAGCTTGAGTTGCCGGGATCGAAGCGGGAGCGGATAGGTCTGGATGGGATCTGGTCATAGAGGTCATCGATCGTTGGATCGAAGCTTTTCTAAAAGATATTTTTTCTTGGGAAAGAATTCTAGAAAAGAAGAGAGATCACTGAGGAGCACTCCTTTAAGGGCAAGAAAATCTTGGAGGTTCATGCCCTCCTTCTAGCGTCAATCCCGTTGGTGCAGAATCTGGTTAACGTCGGATTGAGCTAGAGTCAAGGAAGATGAGGTTGCCGTCGGTGACCTACAAAATAAAGTCCCATCCAGAGTCGATGGTGGTGGCTCCGGCAAAACCCTCCAACGATCAAGTTAGCTCTTCTGACCAATAGAAATGGAGTGCTCAGGCGAGAATCCTACAGAATTTTGGAAAGAAGAAGAGAGCTTAGGAAAAATGTATCTGGAGGGTCCTCTTTTTATAGACGGAGTCTATAGCAGATTGATGGTGATAGCCATATCGTCCGATAGTGAGCCGCATGAAATTTATTATGGAGAGAAAAATATCGTCAGACTGATAGTGGTAGCCATGCCGTCTGATCATGGGCCGTATGGGGTTTGCTATGGAGAGAGAGGTATCGTCAGATTGATGGTGGCGGTCATATCGTTCGATCGTGGGTCGTATGAAATTTATTACGGAGAGAGAAGTATTGCCAGATTGATAATGGCAGCCATGTCATCTGGTGAAAGCATGCATTCGGAGTCCGACTGAATTAGAGGAGTCTGACTATAAGAGTAATCCGGAAGGAGGTCGGCTCTTGGAGGAATCCGATTGAAGGAAAATTTTAAAAAAAGTTCAACTTCTGAAGGAATCCAAATGAAGAAGAAGTTCGAAAGAAGTTCGGCTCTTGTGAAAATCCAACTGAAGGAGAATTCTGGAAGGAGTTTGGCTTCTAAAGAAATTTGACTGAAGAAGAAGTCCGAAAGAAGTTCGGCTTCTAAAGGAATTCGACTGAAGGAGAATTCTGAAAGAAGTTCGGCTCCTATAGAAATCCGATTGAAGGAGAATTTCGAAAGGAGCTTAGCTTTCGAAGAAATCCGACTGAAGAAGAATTCTGAAAGAAATTCGGCTCCTAAAAAAATTCGACTAAAGGAGAAGTTTGAAAGAAGTTTGGCTCATGTAGAAATCTGACTGAAGGAGAATTCTGAAAGGAGTTCGGCTCTTGGAGGAATCCAACTGAAGGAGAAGTCCGAAAGGAGTTCGACTCTCGAAGAAATCCAATTAAAGAAGAATTCTGGAAGGAGTTCGGCTCCTAGAGGAATTTGATAGAAGAAAAAGTCCAGAAGGAGTTTGACTCCTATAGAAATCTGACTGAAGAAAAAGTTCGAAAGAAGTTTGGCCCCTGGAGAAATTCGACTGAAGGAGAATTCTGAAAGAAGTTCGGCTCCTTTAGAAATTCGACTGAAGAAAAATTTTAAAAGAAGTTTGGCTCTCGAAGGAATCCAACTGAAGAAGAATTCTGAAAGGAGTTCGGCTTCTAAAGGAATCCGACTGAAGGAGAAGTCCGGAAGGAGTTTGGCTCATGTAGAAATCTGACTGAAGGAGAATTCTGAAAGGAGTTTGGCTCTTAGAGGAATTCGACTAAAGAAGAAGTCTGGAAGGAGTTCGACTTCTGGAGGAATCCGACTGAAGGAGAATTTTGGAAGGAGTTTGGCTCTTGGAGGAATCCGACTGAAGGAGAAGTTCGGAAGAAGTTCGGCTTCTGGAGGAATCCGACTGAAGGAGAATTCTAGAAGAAGTTCGGCTCCTATAGAAATCCGACAGAAGGAGAAGTTTGGAAGGAGTTCGGCTCCTGTAGACATCTGATTGAAGAAGAATTTCGAAAGAAGTTCGGCTCCCGGAGGAATCCGACTAAAGAAGAATTTTGGAAGGAGTTTGGCTCTTGTAAAAATCTGATTGAAGGAGAATTTTGGAAGGAGTTCGGCTTCTGAAGGAATATGACTGAAGGAGAAGTCCGAAAGGAGTTTGCTCCTGAAGGAATCCAACTAAAGGAGAATTCTAGAAGGAGTTCAGCTCCCGGAGGAATCCGATTGAAGTAAAAATCTGAAAGGAGTTCGGCTCTTGTAGAAATTCGACTGAAGGAGAAGTTCGGAAGAAGTTCGGCTCCTAGAGGAATCCAATTGAAGGAGAATTCTGGAAGGAGCTCGGCTTCTGTAGAAATTCGACTGAAGGAGAATTCTGGAAGAAGTTCGGCTTCTAGAGGAATCTAATTGAAAGAGAAGTCTGAAAGAAGTTCGGCTCCTATAGAAATCCGACTGAAGGAGAAGTCTAGAAGGAATTCGGCTCCTATAAAAGTTCGGCAAAAATTTGGCCACTAGAAAGTTTGAGAGGGATTCGGTCGATGGAGGATGTTTGGTCGGGGCTCGGATGCTGAGAAGTTCGGCTAAGGCTTAGCCACTGGAGAGTTCGGCCAGCCGAAGAAGTTTGGCCAGCTGAAGAAGTTCGGCTAAGACTTGACCGCTGGAGGAGAATTTTCGATCGAAGCTCTTTCGTGATTAGCGATTGCATTAGGCTAAGCATCAGACTGAACTTCGGCGGGAGTGGGATTTATCCCTAACAATCCTAATCCAGAGTGACTTCTTACTTCACTCATGATCCTTTCTGCCATCTTGTCTCGCATCATGAGCTGAAAATTGATGAGGACATCACCCAGCATTATTATTGATGCAGATCTACATGTATTTTATTTTTATATTTTACTCGGATGTATGCATGGGTGTATAGGGAATGGGTGTATCTTCTTGTTTTCATTTTATGCACATATTTTAAAGCATGAGATGGATTAATTTGTTAGATGGTAAGTTTGGTAGGATTTTGTTTGTTATTTTGTTGAAAATTTGTTAGGAGGTTGGAATCTCTTAGTTTGTTAGGGATTAGTTAGGGAGTTGAAGTTTATTAAGAATTTGTTAGTAGTTTGAGAATTTGTTAGGATAGTTAGAAGATTGTTAGTGGCCTGTAAATAAGGCTATAAACCTAAATAAAAAAATAAAATAAAATTTTCGAAGTAAAGAACTTAAGTTCTCTTCTATCCTTTCTTGGGTTTCTTTCTTTCTTCCACCTCGACAAATCCTATGTCATTCTTTCTCAATCCCAACAAATCCTGTCCTCACCTTTGGGATGGATTTTTTTAATTTCTTTCTCCTCGTCTCCTTCGAAATGGACTTCTTCAATTTCGTTCTCTTCCCTTTTTATCCCAACCCTTGTCTATTTTATAGAAAAAATTTTATAGTTATCTTTTATTTTTCTTAATTTTAATTCAAAGTAATTTCTTAGCTCACTCACAATCCTTCCTGCCATCTTATCCCGCATAAAAAATTGACCATACTCACTATATATTAGCTCATCCAATTTTATACAATCAAATATTGGCAACAACAATTACCATGTGTCTTTTAGCGAAAAAAGAAAAAAAAAAGAAAAAAAAAAATGGACCGGATGCGTGCAAACCTTAAGTGCCGAAGGCAAATCTATTACCTAATTTTTTTTAATCACATGAGGTTGCGGATAATAATTGTCTCTACTCGTCCTTATTTTTAATTGCTTTGCTTGCATGCCTAAGTTCAAAAACTCAGAACTAACTTCTTGTATAGTGTTGTTTTTGCTTGACTTAATTACCTTGTAGATTGAAATTATTATCGATAGACTGATTGTTACCTTTCAAATAATTGGACGTGGGAAAATTCTGACGAGTGGTTGTATGTCAAGGTGTGCAAATAGCAGATTCTTTCGTACATTGGTTCTAGACATATCTTGCATCCAAACAATATCACAGATGTTTATAAAGAATCCAAATCTAGGAAGGTTCCTAGAAAAACTCATAGCATAGCCGCGATTAAAGAATTCAAAACTGGGAAATTAATCACGGCTATGCTATGAATGTGATCAAATTTCTCTGACCATGTTTTTATTTCAAGAAGGGGACAGATGTTGTCCTTCCGGGAATGACCATAAAATTTAAGAAAGAAGCAATCAACCATGCATGCTTGCCTACTAGGATTACAGGTTAAGCTTTGGGCGAGAGTTCGGCAATTGTTTTCCATGTGCTCGCTTTGACATAGGGGCTCCATTTTTTTTTTTTTTTCTTTTTTTTCTTGTTTTTTGCCTTGAAATTTTGTTGTGTTTAAATAATTTTTTGTCCAATCTTGTGTTCCATGAAGGACCAAGTCATGCGCATGGTGCTTTGCAAGTCATCTCATTTGAGCTTCTAAGACACTGCCGCCATTGATTATTATATATATATATACCCATATCCATGCCACAAAGTATTTTATTTTTGATGCTGTTTATCGAGAATTTGATTCATAATCTTTTTCCTGTTCTCTGGAAGTGGTTTGTCTTCATTTGGCTGCATACCTGCATTAACCGAGCCAAAATTGCATCGTCAGGGCAAATTGGTAGCGAACAGCATAAGTTGAAGGGTACCATATATTTAGGTTGCTGCAAAGTGGAAATCCAGTTTCTATCATGAACAAAAAACCACCACATCATTTATTATTGGAAAAAGATACATTATTATCCCAATCTGATTTAAAACTTTGAATAAAAAAGTAAAATTTCACTGTTAATCATGTTTGGCCGGTTAACACATAATTTCTCCTGGACACACCACCATATGTTTTATAGGATCCGAGAATCTATCATGTACTATAGATTGGCCTGAAATGCAACTAAATTTCCATCTGGTACGACCTAATTAACACCACTTGTATTTCCTCTTAATAAAGGCTGCTTGGAAAGCTTGGAGGAACCAGCCATTTACTAACCCTTTCAATTCCGTCTAGCAACAAAAAAAGTGGATGTTTTGTGAATCATCGTATGCATATAATCGTTCATAGCCTCGACTTCGCTCGAGTAACTCTTCCAGGAAACCGTCTCAAAGCTGTCACAATCCAAACATTTTCATTTCCTTTAACGAGGGAGGAAACAAAAACAATATAATAAATTCTATGACACGTTGATTCCACATCTCACCAAAACATCGAGCTATTACTACCCAATCCGCACACACCCCACCTGCCTCGTTCCTTCTGTGCCAGCCTGCTCATCCAGCCCATTTTAATTTCTCTGCTCAACCTGCATCCCGTCAGCTCTCCAGCGTATCCATCATCGACCTCCATGGCATACCCACGCTTGAAGCGCTCGTAACCTTCTCCTGATTCATCAAAACATAAAACAAAGGCCGTTATTTAATTAGCTCTCTCAAATCTCACCCCCCGCATTATCTATGACAGAAACAAGCATTATCTATGACAGAAACAAGTGTTTGAAATATATATATATATATATATATATATATATATATATATATATATATATATATATATATATATGGATAATTTCGGCAAATCTAATTGGCGATGGCCGTTATGGTCGTTGATATCAGTTAATTATCAATATCAACCTCATTGATCACCGATCGTGCTCGTGCTTGCGGGCCGCTATAATTGCAGAAACTCGTGCCGCCACCGCCGAAACCGGCCGAGCTGTGAGATGCCTCGTGGGCATGTCCGAGATTCCTCAGCCGGTTGAGCTCGGGCAAGATGACCGTCCCGAGATCGGGGCGGTCCTTCCTCCTCAGCTCCACGCACTTGAGCGCAAGCTTTGCGAACCCGAGAGCCTCCTCCAGTGGCCAGTCCGGAACCGTGGGGTCCAGCATCTCTCGGAAGGTTCCCCTCTCGATGGACTTCTCGACATGGTGGCTGAGGCCCATGGGGGGCTTTGCTGTGATGAGCTGGAGGAGCATGACGCCGAGCGAGTATATGTCGGACTTGATTCCGAGCATCCCGGTCTGCTGGTACTCCGGGTCGATGTAGCAGAAGGTCCCGGCGGTGGACGTCATCCGGTACTGGGTCACGGTGTCGGCGACGGATGGGGGGACGAGCCTGGCGAGGCCGACGTCGCTGATCTTGCTCACGTAGTTGCGGTCTAGAAGGATGTTGGCGGGCTTGAGGTCGCGGTGGACGAGGGGCTCGGGCTTGCTCTGGTGCAGGAAGAGCAGCCCGGTCGCGATCTCCGCCGCGATCTTGAACCGCACGTTCCATGGGATGGGAGGGGTGTTGCCTCGCCGGAATAGCCGGTCCTCCAGGCTTCCGTTGTCCATGTACTCGTAGACGAGGCAGCCGTATTCAGGGCAGGCACCCAGGAGCAGGACCATGTTGGGATGCCTGATGCAGCTCAGCACCTCAACCTACACACATTGCTCATCGGTGGAGCGAGTGAGTTGCATGCATGATGAGAAGAATGAATAGGATTTAATGCATGCAGCATAAAAATTACACTTTCATGGGAAACTATTGTATCTGTACTGGAAGAAGTAATTTCAGAGAGGAGCACAATGATGGATGGAGAGCCGATTCATGAAGTATGAAGAAGGATTTATGAAACCAGATCCTCGATTAGTCGGAATATAAGTCATGATGATGATGGTCTTTTTTTTCTTTTCTTTTTATCAGTTATATGAGTCATATGTGGTTACCTCTTGCTGGAATTGTTTCTTTCCCTGGGCCGCATCTGGTCTTAAAACCTTTATGGCGACTGGCGTGTGATCCAGAGAGGCTCTGTATACGGGACCGTATCCACCTTCACCGATCTTCAGGTTCTCCGAGAAGTAATCGGTGGCGATCTCAATTTCTTCGATGCTGTACTTCCTGTAACGGACATCGTGGTGGGCCAGAGCATCCAACGCTTTCATCTTCTCCTCCGCTTCGCGTTTGGCCTTCATCTCTGCATTCAGCCTCTTCTGGGACTCCAGCATCGCGATCCTCTGTGCTGCCTCGGCAGCTTCAAGGGCGGCTTTGGCCTTCGCTTTCTCCATTTCGGCCATCGCAAGGGCTGCCTCCTCTGCATGCCTTGCTTCCTCAAACTTTCGGACCTCTTCCATCTTCCATTGGTGAAGCTCTTTGGCCTATAAAACGGAAAAACTGATATTTAGAAAACCAGGCAGACTGAAATATTAGCTTTAAGTTATAATGGTTTGGTCTCAACTTTATGCTCCATAATTCGTAAATGCGTCAAGATTCATTTGGAGTATTAGGCTGAGCGGTAAGCTTTCTTTTCTTGCAACAAGTTTCGCTGTTTGTTACTCCCGCATATGCGACATATTACTTTTTTTTCATTAGCCCTCTTTTTGGTAGTTCCACATTTATTATTAAGCTCATGAGTTATGCCAAAATTATCAGCTCTAGATTTTTCTATTTGTTGCAACAGCTTCCTCGCTTCCGAAATTTAAGTCCCATTTAATTGAAAAAAATGTTCAGTGGAAATTGAAGTTAACAAATGTTTTAATCTCATTTGGAGCATTCTCATTAGACTTTTTCTTGCACCAAATATATGTTAGGGTGTTAGCAGCAGGCTTTCTAATTTTGCATTAACTCTCTCTTTTTGGTAATCCCACATTTGTGACATGTAAAAGAGAATTTGATCAATGGGAACTTATAGATGGCTCATTAATCCAACCTTCTGTTTAGCTGAGATTGCTTCTTTGCAGGCATTGCTGTACATGTCCATAGTCTGCTTCAGCTCAAGCCTCAGCCTTCTCATTTCAGCCTCCAAGTCTCGGTGAGTTGACTGGACATTGTCAATGATAAGAATTAACTCACTTATGCATCGAAGGAAGATGCTGAAAGCATCAAAGCATTTGAACTTGAAGTACTTACACTTGAGTTAGGGGAGTAGGATCCTCTGGGGCTATCAGACAAGTTAGAAGAGAGCTCTATGGAGTCACCAAAGTCCATGGATTGGGAACCGGTGCTCCCATGGAAATCCATATCGTCTGCCAAGAAGTCGCGGGAGCCACTGGAAGGCCTTGGTGGGCGGTGAGAGGGCTCACTAAACTCAAGCAACGCTTGCACAGGTGCCGTCATGGCCCCAGAGAGGGGCCGTGAAGGTGCTTTCATAAAATCAGCGTTCTTCTCAAAAGACCTTCTTTCTGGCACTGTTGATGGGCCTGGTGGTGGAAGTGACCCTCTATAGTTTGCTCTTGCGAATGGTGTTCTGAAGTTGTTTGTCAAAGCACGGATGTAAACAATTGGAAGTGACTTGTTCCAGCGCTCAAATTTGATGAGAGAATGGTTAACGTAATTAAACACCAAAATGAGTAATTTATATAGTCCATGGACTATGGAACACTTGAAGAGTCTGGTTAAAGAAATGCAGTTCCTTCTGATCAGCACACAAGACAATTCATGTTGTGTCTGATACAGTTTGATCCATATTTTATTAGCTGTAAAAGGCTCGGACTAGCATCAAGTGAATTGAAGGAAGGCAAACTGAAGCTACACATTTTACATCATAACGGTCACTAATGTAGAGAGCTGAATAGATTGATAAATATGAGTTTATATAGACAGGAATATTGAAGAAAATTCACAAATCTATACTGCATACATGGTTATTAGAAATTAATATATCGTACTTCTTCATTAGTCAAATATTGTGGTTTGCCATCTGATTTTCCGTTTTTACAACACAATCCAAGTCTCACACATTTCATGAAATAGTTTGCATTTTGAGGAAGGATTCATCTTTAGCTACATAACAATGGATACTCAAATAAATGATTCATGGAATATAACTCTATTTAATACCGATGATTTAAGAATTTGAAAAAATCAACATCAACCAGCATCAGAATATGGTACTGAGAGAAGATCTTTCGTAAATAAAAATCTTGATTACAAAAACTCCATCTCCAGTTGCATGCATGGTGTTATCTATATTCAATGATAAATTATGAAAACAATCTGAATAATTTCGAAATCATTCCGATACTTTGCACGTATATATGCAGCATCATTTTAACAGTAGAGTGACAACATCGGTAGATCAACAATCAGTTCCTTATGGACTTACTTGACCGCATCATCATGGTCAGGATGGTAATGCAGACTACCCACGTTTGATGGTTGCCTAAGTTGTGAGGGTGCAGGACCCGCTTTTGCTGATCTGACTGTTACTGGCTTCCCTTTGGATATGACATACACGGAACAAAACTCTGGCACCGATTTAATTAAATTAGTGGGCACATCCGGATTCCTGAATTTTCTGCAGTGGAACAGCAGCTTCACTTACGTACATTTAGAGTTTCACGGAGTACAATTTATTCCACACTGCATATGAGAGAAACTTACTTGGTGATCGCATTTCTGTTGGAGCTACCGACAACAATATTGTTGACATGGTTTGCAGTGATATAGTCGATGATTGCCTTTGAGACATCGACGTCTTCCAAGATCACCTCCTTCATCTGCACCTGAAGACAAGTAAGAGCAATTCACGTCTTATTATTCTCGTGATGCTTTCTTTTTCCTTATTATTCCAAGATCACTCCTACAAATGATGTTATTTTTTTTTTTCCTTTTGTTATTTATTATTCTAGTGATTCAATCATGTCACGGTGGGGGTTTTGGCCAACTCCTGCCGGTCCGTTGATAGGAGTCAACATGTACATAATATACACCTAACAAAAACAGGAAAGATGTCTTAGGCTCTACTTAATTAG
The DNA here is from genome assembly GCA_006176705.1 of Cocos nucifera. Taxonomy (NCBI): domain Eukaryota; kingdom Viridiplantae; phylum Streptophyta; class Magnoliopsida; order Arecales; family Arecaceae; genus Cocos; species Cocos nucifera. The sequence goes on from QRFJ01000047.1 coordinate 2,625,338, forward strand.
CCAAATCAAGGCACAACCAGTGCTGCAATAAGATAGCATTGCTTTGTTGGTCGTTTCTCAATACATTCAGCTCTGGCCTGACATAACTAATCTGAAATTAAACCAAAGAAATGTAATCTGAAATATATTTTTGCCAGTTTTATTTGATGCTTTTGCCCTCAAAGTGCTCTGTAGAACATGGGCATCAGCTATTTACAGAAGTTCTGTACCGCAAAAGTAGAACAAGGAATAACAAAAAACGAAATAGAAAATGGAAACTCTTTTTCTTCACATCGGAACAAGTATGGATAAATTAAATTTGGGCCGTACTATTTTTTGTCCGGTATTACTCATACCACAATGATAATCTAGTGTTTTTTGTCCTTATTCTTTTTCTTTTTCTTTTTTTCAATGTAACAAGTGATTTTTTCCTTTTCGAGCGAAATACATATTAGAATAAAGTGGACGTATTGAATCCAAATTTTTCCTTAACAAAGTTTTTCTCTATCAAATATTAAATCAAACATTGAAGTATAGGAAGTGAAACAATTGGACACTGTAAAATGTTGATTACGCATAGCTTTTTTTTTCCCACCAAAACTAATCCAAGCTTTTATAGAAGAAAATTCTACAAACCACATTATTTTCCAATAATAATGGCAATAGTTCAATTGATATCAGGGCATAGATCAAAGACTTACCCTTTTGCGGGCACAAAATCCCCTGAAGGGAACGAACAGTTGCTGCACGTCGGATTCTAACTGCTCTCGGTTTGCCTCGGAGGTGGTCTCACCCACGGCAAATCCATCTATAACAATTTACAACAAGAACCAAACCGATGAAAGATGATGATAAAAACGATAAATAGGATGACATGGTGCGTCAAAGAATGAATGCCGAGAAAGAATTCATAAAGTCTGCAAATGTACATCGATATGATTTCAGATGCACAAAGATTGGGTGTATAAATTAAGTGATCGCAGCAATCATAACTATTGTCAACTTCTTGAATACGTCACTCCCTGAGCTTTTTCCTATTTAGGGCTGCCTTTCCTTTTTTTTTTTTTTCTTTTCAAGTTTTCGATATTCTTTTTCACAGGGTCCATCCATGTAGAGAGCATATATCATGTTGTATAAGAAGCATGCAGAACTTTTTTGATTCCCTCAAAGACCAGATCATATGAGGAAGGGGTACCTACGGTTCTTGCACCTGACGTGAACGAGAATGACGGTCTGGTTGTTGACGAGGAGATGGTCGACGGTCCATTTCACCGCCTGCTGGCTGTTCTTGTCCTTGTCGACGGCCACCGCTGTCAACGTGGCCGACGCGGGGAGCCGGTTATTGTCATCGACCGCTGCAGCTGGGTGCATTGGCTGCGGTGATGGATGCGAGGGCGCCATCATGTGCATTTTTTGGGGATGGCTGGATGGAAGCAATGGAGAGAAAGGAGAAAGAGAATGGGAAGCGAAGGAACCTGCTTGCTTCTCCTCCTCGTCCCTCTCAGGCCAAGGGGCCACGCCAACAAATTTGCCCAAACACCTTGGTCACCAACGGAGGCTGCGGTTTTTATGGGGCTTTGGCCCTTTGACCAATGTTAGAGGCTATCCGGGCCTCTCCCTCAGCATGACGCGTATTACGGCCAACGGGACCGATGATTTGCAACGATCCTACCCTCGCGACGCGCCGTGTTTGGTGCGTGTTCTGCACTGCAGAGCACCGTATACCTCTCGAATACGATGACATGGCGAAGACCAAGGACTGTACAACCCTCTGCGATGCAAAACGCACTCTTCTGGACTCCGCGTCTAGCATTCACTGCACCTCCCTCTATTTTAAAGATGAACAACCGCAATCCGCCTCTACGATAAATAACGTGGCAGCTGCCAACTCGTACGAACGCTCCTAAGTGCACACGATCGTCTACGCCACCTTCGCCTACATAAACAACTTCGTCATACTTTGGACCCATATCCTGTTCGCAACATCCAGACCCTACATAATTTGGATGCATTTCAGCTCGCAAGGCTCAAATCAGGAGCAGCGGCCAGCGTGTGATTCACACGTGCTTCCAATTACATGTGGGGTTTCATCTCTCTTATCCTTCAAACCAGTTAGGGTTGGCGCAGACGAGAATTGTCGTTCATGGTGTCGACTCCGCCGGATTGTTATAAGAACAGATCTAACTTTGTCGGTGGCGTGGAGACGAGTTTAGGCCCAGCATGGCTGAACTGAGCGCTCAACGAAGTGCCACGGGAACCATAGCACCGGTTACCTCCATCAATGTTGACTGCCTAGAAGAAATCGGCTAGCTTCATCAATGTTGACCGCCCAGAAGCAAAAAAAAAAAGAAATGCAGAGATTACAGCTCAAAAAAAAAAAAAAAAGAGCAAAGATAACCGCCAATGAACGATGTTATAGCCCGATCAGATGTGCCAAATCTTCCCGGAAGAATAGCATCCGCACGTAGATCGTAGTTGGCCCATAACGTTTGATTACTGAACACTGATAGCCAGATGCTCCCTGAACGACTTGTTCTATGCTGGAAAAAATTTGAATCCTTGGAAACCAATCATGTTTCAGACCGCACAAGAAAATGAAAAGGTCAGGTTTTTCTGTTTGAACAGGGACCATTGTGCACGTTTTCCATCGATGCTTTGAGATTTGCACTCTAGGACTTTTTCGTGTGATCACCAACGATCTGGCTGGATGTAGCGGTTGGCGGCACCGGAGAGGATGGCAGGCAACCCCGGAAATCACTAGGGGGTCTCGTGAGGGGCCGGAGATCGGTCGGATTCAGCATGGAGGAGGATCAAGATTGGGTGCCCTGTTTGGATCTCGCCAGAACCATCACTAGAGGGAGGAGCTGGTCCAATGATTTTCGAAGGTGGGCCAACTCCCGAACGTAGAGGTGCGCAGCCTCGACAGTGGTGGCCAAAAGTCTTGGTCGTTGAGTAAAGGTGGAGGTGGTGATAAGGAAGTTTTGGTAGCGGGCCGGCTGGCATAAAAGGGGAGGTGGCAGCCTACAATTTGGAGCTGGGCCATCTCTTATTCCAATTCACAAGGGTCGGAGAAAGGGATGCGATTCTTGGCTAGCCATGGGTGATTGCCGGCAAAGTTTTGGTAGTGGAACCTTGGCGGCTGAGATTCCATCCCTTGGAGGGTGCTATCCGGTCGGCGCTGGTGTGGGTCTGGCTACCATGGCTTCCAATAGAGCTCTGAGGAGAGGCGGTGATCGGGAGCATTCTTAGTTTGGCCGGAGAGCTAGGGGCGGAGACAATTGCACGATGGAACATAAATGTTTTGACTTCGCCTGGGCTTGCATCAAATTGGATCTTGATCGACTGTTAAGATCAGGGGTATTGATCGACAGATTCACTACTACAAAAAAGGACTACACAGCGGTTCGTAACTGCTGTCGTAGCCCAAAAAATCGCTGCATAGGCTATGGCAGCGGTTGTTGTAGCGATTGTTTGAACTGCTGCCATAGATAGTCAATTACAACGATTTATAAATCGCTGCAATAGATTGATCTATAGCAGCGGTTACATAACCGCTGCCATAGTTAATTTATAGCAGCGGTTACATAACCGCTGCCATAGGTAATCTATAGCAACGATTACATAACCGCTGTCATAGGTCTAATGCAGCGATTGGCACCGTTTGCATTAGGGACCTATAGCAGCAGTTGGCACGGATATGGCAGCGGTTATAAAATCGCTGTCGTAGATCTTGAATAATTTTAAAAAATAAAATTTTTATTTTTTATATATTTTAGCTAATAAATACAGATATATAATATAAGAAAATATAATAAATACAAAAATTATTCTGAAATACTAAAATTTTATTATCGAATAAAATTTATTATAATATTTTTTTTAAAAAATAAAATATATCAAAAGTCTCCTAAATCTACATCATCATCATTGTCATCACGGAGCGAGCTAAGCTAGAGCCGGAGCGGAGCTGGAGCTGGTGCTGAAGCTGGAGCTAAAGCTGAATATGGGCCAACATATCCTTCGAAAGTCCCGTGACTCCAAAATATGCGCGCTGAGCGTCAACATCATGTCTCTCACGATGTCCCTCCAGATGAGATGCACGCTCCTCAATCCCAATCTGTCCGCGTTGCAGTATGATCTACCCGTGTCAACGCCTCCTCAAGCTCCTTCCGACTAACGACATCGAAAGTCTGTGAGGAGATGCTCACCTCGGACCAGTAGCTCATCGGCATGTGTCCGAGCCTACATCGGATCCTCCCAGAGTGCTTAGGCTTCAAGACCTAAGACAGATGGTCATGGGGCCTAGAGGTATCCGAGCTCTCGCTCGCGAGCGCATCTAACTGATCCTGTAATTATAAATTAAAATAAAATTTTATAAAAAATACTATAATACTAATCATATATACTAATATATTTAATACTTACAAAAATACGTCCGATCGTGATGTTCATCGGCCTGCCCGTCTTGTCCGTGCGGTTGGATCGAAAGATCTCGCTACGGCTAGGCATCACTCCATCTCTCATCAGTTATAACAAAGAATAAATTTATCAAAAAGATGATAAAAAATATGAATTTAATTTATCTAGTAAGATTTAGAATTAATTATCTCTCTATGCATACGACTGGTCATAGACTCGCGACCTAGAGTGTGCGTATACTCCTAGACTTCACGATTCTCTTAATTCTGACAGAAGGTAGCCTAACAAGTATTTAAATAAATAATAAATATTTAAATAATATTTAAATAAAATTTTAAGCATATTAAAAAATTTAAAAATTATAAATTTTATCTCAAACTCCTGACTCCTCCAGTGTTTAACCATCCTTTCCCACTGACTCGGAGGACAGTCCTATATACAAGAAATAAACTCCTCCTGAGTGTCTCGTCGGTGCTCGAGCCATCCTCTATGGAGCTTGACCTTGTAACCACGGTACAACTCTCCAATTTTTTTCAGTCGGGCATCTCGAGCCCTCTCGTGATCGAGAAAGTCATACATTCTCTATACAAATTTATCATAAATCAGTTATAAAATTATTCTAATCAAACATATATAGTATAAACATATAAAATGTATAAATATAACTAAGATGCACGTACTTATCCATATCTCCTTCCATACCCGATCCATGATGGCAGCATCCATCAAACGCCAGTCTCTGGGCTCTACGGGAATGATATCCGACTGTCTCACAAGCACTCCAAAAAAGGAATGCATCTTCTATGCGGTCTCCCCTATCGATCTTTCCTCCGCATCATAATAGATCATTACCTGATGCTGGCGGTTTCACACGTGTGCCATACGTATGGGATCGTAAAATATCCGATTGGATGATGCACCTGCAATGCAAATATGTTATGCAAATATATAAGTATATAAATACTATATAAAAAATAAAGTTATGCTAATATAATAAAAACGTATACTCAGATGCCTACGTAATAGCATGTGCCTTAGATATGGACGACGGTAGAGGCTCAACTGCCAGTGGAGTAGATATCGTCGATGGAGTAGATGCCGATGGTGGAGGTTCCTGAGCAGTCGATGCCGAGATGGACAGAGTATACTCCAACTGCTCCTCGGATGCTGAACTGCACGTAACCCACCGAGGGACAAAGGTGAAAGCTAGATGGTATTTCGGTACTATCGTGATCTATAACATTAATGAACATTAATCAATATAATATGTTGAACAATAATATTAGTATAGCATCAATAAATAGTCTCTAATATGTACACTAATCAATTAACAGATCTATCGTTATGCAATGCAATAAATAAAAGCAACATGATATAAACATCCAAAAAATATTATGCAATAAATTCTACAACATGAATTATATTCATAAATAATTAAGGATGAGCAACAGTCGTAGATTCGATCTCTTGTGCGAACCTTGGTGTTAATTTAGAAATCTGAAAGAAGAACAAAGTAGATGATGGTGGCACCTTAGGACTTAAAGTTGAAATATTAAAGAGACATATCAAATTCTATTCGCTCGAAAGTCGAGTCGACTCCATGCCTGAGACAGCCAGCTCCATGCCTAAGACATCCAGCTAGGGTCCTCCCCCAATCAACTCGATCACGGTCCGAGCCAGCTCGGCTGCGTATCCGAGCCAGCTTGGCTGTGTGCCATCCCCTCGATCACTCCCTCTCTCGATCTCTCTTACCGACGATGACGGCGAGGCCTAACCCCTCCCTTCCAGCTTTTCCATCTCTCGATCTTTCTCTCTTCCTCTCTCGATCTTCCTCGCCGGTGAGGCTGGACCCCATCCCTCCCTCTCTCACTCTCTCGATCTCCCTCGCTGGCAAGGTCGGACCCCATCCCTCCCAGTGATGCCGGCGAGGCCGACCCCCTCCCTCCCTCTCTCGTTCTCTCGATCTTCCACTCTCTCTCTCTCGATCTCCCTCGCCGATGAGGCCGGACCCTCTCCCTCCCAATGATATCAGCGAGGCTGGATCCCTCCCTTCCTCTCTCAAGTACAGATCCGTCGGATATTCAGATTCGGATCCGATATCAGTAATTAAAATTGGGTTCGAATCTGAATATTCAAGTTCCGATCCGAACCCAACACATTGACAGATCTAGTCCACAGCCACCAACATGGCACAGCCCAAGGCTACCACCATGGTACGGTCTAAAAACTATGGCATATGGATAATTATAATATTTATAATAAATATTTATAATATTTATTATAAATATTTTATAAATTATTATAAATATATATGATTAATAAATAATACTATAAAATTAAAAAAAATTATACCCGCGACTATAGAGAGCGGATCGCACCGAAAGCTCCGAGGATCGCCGACGACGACGTTAGAGGAGGACGACGGTATTAGAGGTAACCTACGAAATAAAAGCAAGATAGTGAGATAAAGAAGAGAAAAAAAGAGGAAAGAGAGAGAGAGTAGGGAGGACCGGGGATGGAGGCTAGGAGGAGGGGGCACAGTGATGAGGAGGTCGAAGGAGGCTTCGCACTCGGCTAGAGAAGGATCAGAATGGTGGTGGTGGGGGGGTGGGGTTTCGCAGGGGTCGAAGGAGGGTAGAGGTGGGCTCGCCAGAATGGGGTTTTGGTTTCGCACCGGGGCTGGAGGAGGATAGAGTATGTGGGAGGGATTTCATAGAGGGCCGGCAGAGGGTCAAGGATGGATGGGGGTTCGTCGAAGGGGGGTTTCATAGGGGGTCGAGGGAGGGTCGGATGGGGGTTTGTCGGAGGGGGGTTTGCTGGGGATCGAGAGAGGATTGGATGAGGTGGCGGGAGGGTTTCATGGGGGGGTTCGCAGGGGGGCGAGCGAGGGTGGAGGGGGTTCGCCGGAGGAGGGTTTTGCGGGGGACCGAGGGAGGGTTAGATGGGGGTTCGTCGGAGGGGAATTTTGCTGGGAGCCGAGGAAGGGTTGAATGGAGGGGTGGGGAGGTTGGGTGGGGTGGCGGGTGGTGGGAGGCGCAGCTAGAGGGAGGGGAAGGAGGGGCGGCGCCAACCGAGGGGAAGGAGGGGGGATGCCGGTCGGGAGGGAAGGAGCCTCACCGATGATGAAGAGGAGGATAGAGAGAGAGATCGAGCGCATACGGGAGGAAAGAAAAAAAATTAGAATTTTTAACCTAACCTATGGCAGCGATTATCAAACCACTGCCATAGATTTACGGCATCGATTATCGAACCGCTGCCATAGATCTATGGCAGCGATTATCCAAAATCGCTGCCATAGATCTACGGCAGCGATTATCCAAAACTGCTGCCATAGATTAGAAATAATTTTTTTTTAATTTTTTTTCTAAATATTATATAATTTTAAAATTTAATACCTATTTTTATCATTCATTATTTAAATAATTATCATTAGAGTGTCATCACAAAATATCACCTCGATCCGATGGCCCTAGCTTTATTGATTAAAAAAATTTGATTTCGACGATCACGAACGACGATGCGATGATCTGGTAGATGGAGATCTCCGATGGATTCAAAAATTTACAACGATGATCTTGATGATGTTTGTAGCATACTATCAAAGTTTCACTTCAATCAGATATCGTTATCATGATCAATTTAGTACGAAATAATTTTGATCGTTAAATTAGAAATAAGCGATCAAAGGATTAAACGACATCTGATTATGAGAAAAATTTTTAGTTAAATAATTTTTGTTATAATTTTAAATATTTTATATGGTGATGATGGTAAAATTCAAATCATTTTTGTATAAACTATTCATATTAAGCAGATATTGCAAAAGCACGAGCATAACAATCAGTGAAGTTTTAGAATGATTATCAGAAGATGTATAATTTTAGATCGTTCTTCATCTCACAAGTTAAATTTTATAATCATCACCATAAAAAATAATTAAAGTAGTAGTCAAGATCATTTATAAAAAAAAGGTATCTCATAATCAAACACCATTTAATTCTTTGATCACTCATTTATCATTTAACGGTTGAAACTAACCTATACTAAATTGACCATAATAACAATATCCGATTGAAGTAAAATTTTTATAGTACACTACAAACATCATCAAGATCATCGTTGCAAATTTTTGGATCCATCGAAGGTCTTCATCTATTAGATCATCGTATCGTCGTTCGTGATCGTCAAAATTAAATTTATCTGATCGATGAAGCTAGGGCCATCAAATCAAGGCGATCTTTTGCGATGATACTCTAATGATCATTATTTAGATAATGAATGGTAAAGATGGATATTAAATTTTAAAATTATATAATATTTTTTAAAAAATATATATATATGGCGGTGATTATAATTAACTGCTGTCATAAATCAAATTATAGCAGCAATTTCTACTAACCGCTGCTATAGATCCGACTTATGACAGCGGTTACGATGAACTGTTGCTATAGATCGACCTATGGCAGCGATTTTTTGTAACCGCCGCTATAGGTCCGACCTATAGCAGCGGTTAACAAAAATCACTGTCGTAGGCACTATGGCAGCGATTTCAAAAATCGCTGCCATAGTAAGCATTGCCATAAGCCATTTTTGTAGTAGTGATTGAAAGACCCCCAGTGGCAAAGGTTCGTGTACGAGAACCTTGATGGAGTTTGCTTTTGGTGTGGCTGTTTCCATGCTCCAGCAGCATGCCCATCCAGTGGGAAAGAGGGGAGTTCTTCAGCGGCCCTTTGCTTGGAGATTGTGGTCTAGGACGGAGGGAAGGAGATGCTAGGGCCATGGCTGATCGTCGTCCGATAATGGCTGCCTAGACTGAAGACCAGCACTAGAACATGGAAGAAAGGGGTCAAGTCAACTTAGGCCCCTGGAGTGGAAACCAAGCTGGGCCGATCCGAAAAGTAGCCAACTTAGTGTGGCTCGGACCAAGTCAACCCGATGGAAGGATCCAAGGGTTGGATCAAGCCAGCCAAGTTTGCAGGTGATCACCCCTTCAATCAATGGCTAGATGATCAAAGGTAGGGCGTGGTGCGGAGATGAGTGCAGGATCAGACCTAGGCACAAAAATGGATGCAGAGCTAGGTGCAGGCACGATCCAACTTGCCAATAGGTTTAGCCCGTTGGTGGTGGACTATGAAGAGGAGGAAGGTCTATGCGCTACGAGCTCACCTGGGCTATGGGCTGGCCCAACAAAAGCACTAGGAGCGAGCTCTAGCCAACACATGCATGCCTGGCCCAATGAATGTGATGCAGGCCGGGCACCTGAGAAGCCCAAGGGCCAAGGAAAAGGGTCTAGTGACATTAAAAAAGGCCCTACAAATCTGAATGAAGCTAAAGGGAAGGCCCTGACCTATCCGGAGCCTCGAATGGATGCATCTGCTACCCTAGGAGGACCTGGGGTCTTCTTCTTTGCAACTGGGACCCCAGGGGAAGGAAAAATGGTTACGATTCCAGCGGACAACCTGGGTGGCCCAACAGCAATGGGGCACTCTGAGCAAGGGATGCTAGTTGAGATGGAGGGCGACCTACCACATTTGACTCCTATGTCAGATGGTCAGGACTTTGATCATAACAAGATTGTGGTCCGGCTAAGGCAGGCCATCCAGGGGAAGGAGAAGAGGCTGTCAGATATGGATTCAACGATGGTAGAGCTGAAGGCTGATACCCAGATGGAGGGGGGTACTAGTGTGGATCCCCTCCCCTGCTAGCTTCCTCAATGAGGTTGTCGATCTAGAACACCCTGGGGATGAAAAAATTCTCATTCCAAATGATATTTGGAAGGCTCACCCAGCAGCACTACCCAGATATCTATGTCCTACTTGAGATTTGTCTGTCCGTGATGAGCCTTGCTCAAGTCAGAAGATGGATTCCACCAACATGAAGCACTCATATGGTGGAGTCCAGGGGTCTGTCCAGAGGGATCATGGTGCTATGGCATCATGGCTTGATCAAGATGGATGCGCTCTATGGATATGAGTAGCAGGTTGCTTTAGTCATCTTGGAGTAGATCGGAGATCCTTAGCTTTTGTCGAGTGTGTACATGAGCACTGAGTACAGGAAGCAGAGGGTTCTTTGGTTTGAAATTTTTAAATTGGTGACACAAGGCCTACCCTCTCTTATCGTTGGGGATTTCAACTACATTATAGGGTCCTATAAGAAGATGGGTGGTAAGCAGTATGCGGATATGTACTATTGACTCTAGAGAGTTCGGAGAGTTCATCGGTGATTTGGGGTTGATTGATTTTGGAGCTACCAGACCTCAGGTTCACCTGGTGCAACAACTGACTTAAGGGAGCCAGGATTTGGGAGAGGATTGATCGGGCGCTTGCCATCGCCATCTGGTTCTAGTGGTTTCTGGGTCATTAGATGCAGCATCTTCTGAGGATCGCTTCAGACTATTATCCGCTTCTCATCACTACTGATGATCCGTGATTGTCCAGAGCTCCATTCAGATTAAGAAGTTCTAGACATTCTATTTGAGATTGTGGGACATGATTAGGGAGGTTGGAAGGATGCTGGTTCATGGTGATGCAAGATGTCGGATGACCAAGAGGCTGGAGTTAGTGAGGTGTAGGCTCATCTAGTGAAGCCGTCTTGAGGTTGGAGATATCTTTAAATGAATTAAGAGGGTGGAGGTAGATATTGTGGAGCTTCAGAGGAAAGAGGATCATGAGGGAGGTCTCTAAGGGCCTAACCTGAGAAAGCTTCGCTACAACCTCTTTAAGCACCATTCTTTATTGAGACAGCTAGAGATGCTTTAGAGGCAAAAGTCTAGGATGTAGCGGATCAGGGAGGGTGACCAGAATACCAGATTTTTCATCAATCGACATTGATCCGAAAGTCTACCAACTACATCGACAGTTGAGAAAAAAGTGACGATAAAGTGGTGGAGGACAGGGAGAAGATCAGAGGCCAAATTCTTCAGTTCTTCAGGTCTCATTGGACTGTCCTCTTGGATGGGGATGACCTCATCTAGGAATCTCATCCTGCATGTAGTATCTTTGATGAGGAGAATGAAGCCTTAACTCATCCAGTGTTGGCTGAAGGGGTGCGTGGAGCCCTTTGGTCCCTCAGGAAGGATAAAGCCTCGGGGTTGGATGGTTTTTCATCCTTTTTCTTCCTTCAATACTGGCCAATCATCGATGGAGAGGTGATCAAGGTAGTGTAGATGGTATTTGAAGTTAGAGACATACTGGAGCAGTGGAAGAAGATGCTGATCACGCTCATCTCGAAGAGACCTGATGCATCGGTCCCTGCACACTTCAGGCCAATCAACCTTTGCAAAACTCTCTATAAAGTGTGTGCGAGGGTTCTGGTTGTTTGTTTGAAGCTGATTATTCCATGCCTGATGAGCCAAGAGCAAGATGCTTTTTTTAGTGGCCATTATATCACCGACAACATCCTACTTGCTCGAGAGTTTATGTATGACTTGCTGCATGCCCTTATTTGTTGGAGCCTGATGGCGATAAAATTGGATATGGAGTGGGCATACAACCAAATGAACTGGCAGTTCATGTGTTGGATACTTCATGAGTTCGGCTTCTAGGACAGATGGATCGATTAGGTCATAGACTGTGTGGAGGCCCCAAGTTATGCTATCTTGATCAATGACTCTTCGATGGAGTTCTTTCACTTGACTAGTGGTCTTTGTCAAGGGTGCCCCCTCTCCCCCTACTTTTTTATTTTATGTGTTGATGCTTTGTCTCGTATTCTTCGGATGGTGGTTCAGAGGGTAGAGCTGAAGCCCTACTGGCTTCTCCTAGGATGCAGCCACTCTCACATCTTCTATTTGCAGATGATTGCTTGCTCATTGGTTGAGCCTTAGTGTAGAATGCAAGATACTTCGCATCCATAATTGAGGCCTACTCTCAGGCATTTGGCCAGCTCACGAATATGCAAAAGTCTACTATCACCTTTAGCCCTAAGATGAAGATCCAAGCGAAGTAGGCGATTTGGAATAGGCTAGGGATCCTCGAGTAAACTAGGACTCTAACTTTTCTTTGTGTCCCTATTATGGGGTGGAGGCTTCGTAGGGCAGACTGCAGGCCCATGGAGCCATGGGTTTGGGAGTGCCTCGAGGGCTGGCAAGTCAATGCTGTCTCCATAATGGAGAGGACTATTTTCGTGAGATCAGTTTTGAGTTCTATCCTGATTTACCTTATGATGAGTACTATTGTGCTATGCACTTGTCTTAGAGGTCTAGAGCAATAGTTCTAAAATTTTCTTTAAGGCTCTAGATAGGACAGTCACGGGCTGTATCTACTTTCCTAGGAGGTTGTCTACCTACCTATGTGGGATGAGGGCCTAGGGATCCAATTCTTATTGGTTAGGAGAGATGCTATAATTGCCAGATATGCTGCTAGATAGCTCACCCAGTCCTGCTTGTGGAGCACGATGATGAGGGCTCAATATGGGGTTTGGAGCCAAGGATCCCTGATTCACATTGATCACATCTGCTCCTTTATCTGGAAGGAGATTTGTATCCATATCCTTGCAATGGTAGTCCAGGTCAGGTGGCTGATCAATGATGGGATTTCAATTGATGTGAGCCATGACACTTAGATACCTAGCCTACCCCTCTTACGTTGGCCGACCTACATTAAAATAGAGGTGGATGATGATCGGTAGGTTCGAGAGTTTATCACTGACAATGGTAGGGGTTGGAGGGCTCAAGATGTCATCCATCTCTTTTGAGGTCAGCTTGCTGATAGGATCCTTTCCATCCCTATCCTTATTCGTTAGAGCCATGATTTAAGAGTGTGGGGCTGGTCACATTGCCCCAGGATCCTTGCCAGGGATCTCGTTTGATGTGCAGACATATACCGGAGAGAATGATCGAGACTGCTTGGATCTTAAGAGTGGTTGTCCATCCCAGGGTCAGACTCTTCCTCTGAAAGGTCACCTGGGATCGATTGTTGACTCGAACTCTCCTCAGAGACAGAGGCATGGAGCTGTTGTTTGCTTACTCGATATATGGGATGGAGGACAAGATGATGAAGCATGCCTTGCTTCAATGTCCAAGGGCATGCTTGATCTGGGGGATGGTAGGCGTCCTGTGCTGGGGAGCATCCAATGGTTCCTGGCTCTCCTCCTTGGATGTGATCCGCCAGAGCTCGATAGAGAGCCAACCCTCGAATGAAAGGCTGATATACATCACTTATCAGATCTAGTTGTCCAGGAATAGCTTGATCTTCAATGCCGAGGTTGTGCCTACACATCGGGTGTTGGCACAAGCCTTTTATCTTGCGGAGAAGTATTGTCGGTTCGACCTTGCTGGATAGTCCCTGACTACCTCAAGTTTTTGGGATTCTCTTGCTACGCATGCAGTGACCCACAAGGTGCTTCTTATTTTCTAGGAGTCTCCTCCCTAAGGATTTGTCAAAGTCAACTTAGATGGTAGTATTAGATATAGTATAAGAGGTACGGATTATGTCATCTGGATCCTAGATGACTGGCTGCTAAGGGATCCTCTCTTTTTGAGCCATCAATCCCTAAGCAAAGCTAAGGCCATCTGATCGGGCATCATCTATGCACGATAAGAACTACGATCGTAAAGGATCTCCATAAAAGACGACTCTACCATACTTATTAGTTGGATCTATAATGAGACGAAATAGTTGAATCTATCCACTATTTCGTGATATTTGAGAATCATTCTGTTACTTCTCTACGATGACTATTCGACACGTCTATCGAAAGACGAATAACACTATATACTAGATTGTCTCATTTATTGCTGACCAGACCAATAACTAATCCCGATGCCAAGGTGATGATGTGCTAAGGTATTGCATGACATTTTATACTCTAATTTTTTGGACTGTACTCATACAAGATGATGTGCTCGCCCATTTATAACCAAAATTAAAAGAAGAAGAAGAAGAAGAAAGATTCAACACAATGTACTACATTTTATCTACCTCCAACACAATGTACTACATTTTATCTACCTCCGAAAGGTATCTATTGAATCTCTAGGTTGACATAATCTACAGGTCACCGTCCAGTCTCTATCCTTCCACCATACTTCGGATCTGGATATCCCAAAAGCACGATACAATTTAGATGCTAAGAACATCCTTGTTTTCTTAAACGTTCCATCCACACACAATATCAACGGAGTAGTTTTTAGATGATATACTTGGAATTTCATTTGATGTACATTGATATCAAATAAGATCACAATCCACTACTGTAGTACGCTAGAAAAAGCTAGCATTTATAACTAATAAATGACAAATTGATCACAGAAAAAGAAGCCTGTATAATTCTGGACCACGGTGCGGGCGAGTCAATGGAAACTTTGCATTGATAATGAAAATCTTGGGGCAGATCCATAATGCTGACTTGACAAATAGCATGAACCTCATCGATGTCAATAATGCCAAACTGAGTCTAGTGAAATTGCCGCACCAATCTTTAATAGTATATTCTCAATCCCCTTTGAAGATGTCCAACGCAGAAGGGAAAAAAACATGGACGCAGAACTTCACAGCTTCATCCAGATATTAGCAGATCAGACAGGAACCATTTACGCACTGCTTTGCATTTCTGTCTGCAGGGACCCCGTGTCACTTTAATCTGTATTAGCAACCCCCAAGTCTTCCCTGTCAGGTGGTCCATTGTCAACCACCAAACTATCACCATTTTCAGTTGTTTGCTTCGCTTTTGTATTCTTCGTGGAGTTTCTAGGTCCTTTAACAGGGGAGATTGTCAAAAGTTGGCTGACACCATAAAAAACACTCCTACATTCTATGATCAAGGTTGCTCCATTTGGATAACAGCGGCCGAAACAAGTTGCACAATACGGATATGCAACCTATAAAGTCCATAAAGAATAAAGAAACAGGTCATGAGCTGGGGGATAACTATGTAAAGTTCAGAAATTAAATGAAGTTAAAGTCCGGCTAACCTCGATGAATACTTGACAGAGTGAAAGGAAAAGATTAGACTCATTCCCACGGAGCACCCGAATAGCATTGTATCTAACTAGAGAGTCAGAAACAGCCTGCAGTCCCTTGACAATCTCCTGAGCCAAAACATGCTTTAGACTCACTGGGGCACAGGGTCGTAATTCATTCATAGCAGCTGAAACACCTGCATAAGTGGGAACAAATGAAAGAATGTATGCGCCATGAAATCTCTAGATCAAACAGCAAACAATTTGGCTTAAATTCAAATTACAGATTAACTGCAAGATAAACTACAAAATTGGAGATAACTTTAATGTAACTTTTCAACTTTTGTCCACTACAAAGACACCACAAGATGTCCTGTACATAAATGATTGGTACACATCTAATTAGAAACAGATTTTCGGACTTTGAAAGACAGTCTAATAGGAGTACTTTTGCATCCACATTTTTATTGTATTAAGAACTTACACTACAGGTAATGACATGTTAAACAATTCTCTAAAAACTTTTTGTCACCCTTTCTGCACCATTAATCTTCAAGTTCACTTGGTTTAAAGGCATTAATTTTCACATGAATAGTAATGCACATGGTCATGGCTGCATTGCACAAGGTGCAGAGCCTAGAGAAATGACCAAATTATAATCAGATCAGAGCTCTATGTAATTTTGAGGCCAGAAGGTTAGCATGTACAACTAAAACAACCCCATCACATGATGAAATAGGATAAAACTCCACCATATCATGTGGCGGTAGAGATATATGCTGATAGTCAACTCAAGAAAAATAATGTTTTTATGTGTAACATATTCTTGTTTACCCCTAGAAAAAGTGGTGAAAATGTTGATGGAGATTCACTTTCAGAGCAGATAGTTTGATCTACCCCAGCAATGGTTCATTGAGATGGATGAATAAGATTTCCCTAGCAAATAGACTAGATAGACAGAACTTAGGGTTTGAAGTAATCAAGCAATTAACATTAGTTTCACAAATAACAAATTTTGACCTTTGTCATAATAAAAGCTTACACAATTACACTCTTAGGATGGTTTATGCATGAGTAATTTCTTGTACGAAATATAAAAGCACAGCATCCTGTTTCACAATATTTGCCAGAGGAAAGCATAGAGAGAAGTCAAAAAGCAACCAATGTTCTCATCATAGTGATATAAGATCAGTTCATAGTTGTAACATAGATCAGTAAACAAGTGCATCAGTTTGTAATTTGATTATAATTCATAACTCTCAAAAACAGAAGTTTTTGGGAGGAACCTGACGTTGTTTCTGGCTGACGCAGGAAGGTGGATGAGATACTCAAAATTGCACACATGCACAAACTGGACTATTTTTCAATTTAATAAATGTAATTTGTTCTCCGTCAAGAATAACTTGAATTGGTTGAATGAAAACTTGATTAATTATAAAAGGAAAAGCACATTTTCCTAATTTCAGAAATATCGAAGAAAAACAGTTAATATTTGATATGCTCATATAAATTTGACAAAAAAAGGTCTTTTCTGTAATTCACATCAGGAAAATTATGGATACCATATAACACCTCTAAGATCTTAATTCTTTCATACAGCACCATATATATCTAACATTTGCAACATATAACCATATGGTGATGTCTATTATGTTAGAAGAAAAATAATCAATGATCAGAGGAACGTCAACCTTATCTACTTCACCTATTAACATTTCGAATACCCATCCAGATGTCGTCTAACAACCTGCATGGTTTTCATTTCATTATTGGCATCCCCACCGCACCTAAATCCCTCTATTTTTCACCACCATACCTATATTGTCCCCTAGTTAAATTTATATGCACATTTCATTTGCTTATCAACTAAGCACCCGGTCCAACCATCACCACACCCACCACTGCTGTTTGCTGACTTTCTGTTGGTGACACAAGACACAACATTGTCTCTCACCGTCCACTCCTGCATCCTTGCCTCTCCACCACATCCACTCCACCTTTCAACCACCATAGTAACCACTACGTTCTTCCTTAAAGCAGAGACCAGTACCATTCTTTCAAATTGCCCCTACATCAAAGATTGCAGTTTTAACCCAACCTATTATCCTGACCTAATTTGACTCCATACTGTATAGTCTTATTTGATTTTACTTTACAAGTTTGACCACTGATATGTATGTGTATATTTCAGATTCTCCATTTATGTCTAAGAAGTCTAGCATGTGTGAGTAAGACAGAATTTGGATGTAAATTTTATTTTGATATAAATGTTCAAATGTGTCACTTTCTTTAAGTTTACGTAACCAAATCCATATCCATCAAGCCTTTTCCATCTATTTGGGGTTGGCTTATCCTGATGTTTATAATTTAACATGTTTTATACTACTGGCTGTCAACCTAACATCAACCCTCCACCTTTTCCATCTACAACTGAGACCAGTATTGATAGTGTTTACCATAGAATAGTCTATTGTAAAATGATATGTTAAGCAGTAGGAAAATGATCACCCAATCACTTCCCCCTGAATCTATCCTATAAAATACTTCAGAGTTCAGATACTTGCTGTCTCTATACCAGTTGATGCCAGTTACACAATACCATTAGATTTGTTCAGTACTAGCATAAAGCATGACATTTAACAAGAGAACAGAATTAACTGTGGACCAAGCAGAATCATATGTAAAAAGTCAGACTTACCATTAACAAACACAGCAATAGGTGGATGCTCCATTAGAATAGAAGGTGGAGTCACGTCATCATGGCTTTCATCAATTGCTCCATTGGTTGTGAAGCCAACAGATGGCAAGGGAACCCAACGATGTGAATCTAGGACAACCTAAAAAAGGCAAAGGTAAAAATGCTTTAAATGAAGATAAAAATTCTTTATCAGCTGAAATGCTCTGACTACTCTATGAACTAAAGAAATTATTAACAAGAAATTTTACTCTTGAAACGAAGATGTAAGTCATATGCTCGCGGTCTCTCAAATTGTTGAAATGGATAGAAGATATATTAAAAATGATAGCAATATCCCAATCCAGGCTGGATTCTGCTAGAAAGGTCAACAAACTGCGCTCCTCCCCTCCCCCCTTCTAGTTTCTCTACCTTTTTTTTTTTTTTGTGTGTGTGTGTGTGTGTTGGTGTTGGAGGTGGGGGGGGGGGGGGGAGGGGGTTTGGTCTTAAGCTATGGAGATTGTTCATATAAATCCACAAAAAGCAAAATGCAATTATTGAGATTGGTAAGGATAACACAGAACAACAGCAAGACTGTTGTTAAAAGTAGTCAGGACAGTTAAAGTAAGCTTCTAATCAATATGATAGAATTTCTATTTTGGATATGTGAATAAAAGAATGAAGATCAGGAAATGTATTCAATATGATAGCAGACAAAGTAATGGAGATAAACAAAAGAATTTAAAAGGACTGCAACATAGTAGCAGAAGTATAAAGGTGCTTCTGCAGTGTCATTGGATCATTGAACATTTGGGGATCAAAAAAAGAATTGTATGATGATACCACAAGTGCCTGAAGTTTTGTCCGTGTTGAAATGTTAGACAATAAAGAGAGTTTACGCACAATATGAAGATAAAAGTTGAACAGATTCCTGTGTTTGATTCATAAATCCAGAAAGGTTGGAGATTGGAGTGCGCAATACAAACTGCTGGAATTGCACAGGTAGGTGTTAAAGTAGTGGACGACCAACCAAGATAGTAAAGGCATGGATAATAAAGATCAGAGAAGGCATTGATAACAACAATAAGGGCTTGAATATGTGTAAACGGATGAAAAGGTGTAAGGTCTGCCACTGGGCTGGTTGATGGAAAGAAATTCAAAAACCATTAGTCATGATTAATAAATAATCAATGCTTCATGACTGAAATTTGTCAAGTTGCACGCATACCTGAAAATTTTCAACTGCCGTGCTCATATTCTTTGAGAATAAGTTAAGGACTGCACTGGAGATGAAAAACAATGTCAGCTCTAAAATGAGTCAAACAAAATACCAGAAGTAATCTAATGAATTGTTAGGAACAAAACCAAAATGTTCATTTACTCTTCAAATATTGGTGGAAGCAAGCCTCGGAAATCCAATCCAACCAAGCCAAGACCCATCGCACAATACTGTTGATAACACACCAACTTGACTATCACCATTAAATCTACAGAAAAGGCAATGATAACCATCTCCACATGTGGCAATTAAATGTATTCTTCTACAATTATATAAATGGCTGTGTTTCATGCAGTCCAGAAGTCGTGGTGGTGTAAATGGGAGTCTGTTTGAAGGTATAGAAAAATTCTCACCATGCACTGATCTAGTATATTTGACAGTGATCCACCATCAGTGATCTTGGGAAGCATGACCTCCAGAGTACCAAGGTGATTTTCAATTTGATGCATAGCCCAACTAAAAAGAAGTCCACCATCATAATTCTCCTCGTTCCCAGATTTATCATTGTTGAATATTGCTCTGTATTGATTAACAACATCAAATAGATGCATCCTATGGCAATTTACCATTCCTTTCAAATATTCATAAACATTCCTCTGGTCCAAATCATCAAGAATGCCTGAAAGCCATGCCTCTCTACATCTTAAGAACTGTCCACAAAAGAGATGGTTAGTAACAGAAGAAAGACAATTAAATGTACACAATATCTCAAATCAGTTCTTTCGTATAGTATATGGTTGCTTCAGTTTCTTATAAGCACGTGTAATTGTCAATGATTGGTTATCATCCTAATCTAAACTCAACAGTCCCATCATTTAACAGA
This sequence comes from Cocos nucifera, assembly GCA_006176705.1. Classification (NCBI taxonomy): domain Eukaryota; kingdom Viridiplantae; phylum Streptophyta; class Magnoliopsida; order Arecales; family Arecaceae; genus Cocos; species Cocos nucifera. Next base: position 2,645,409 of record QRFJ01000047.1, read on the forward strand.
GGCTAGAAGATTAAAAAATTGTTGCTCATTACAGGTTGTATTTTTACATCTTTAAGCTCTGATCCTATAAAAATCATCAGAAATGCCAGATACATGGCAATGATCAGCCAAGAATATTAAAAAGACTTTATCCTTCCACCAGACTCTGTGGCTGAACATAAACAATGATACAATTTAATTAGCTAAAAGATTTCCTAGCTCTAATTTAGTCCATAAGGATTTTCTTTTGCTGGAATTACTGAAAACACAGAAAAGATTGAACACTGACTGCACCTGTAAACGCAATTCAGATTCACTGAATACTCCTAGACGCCGCAAATGTGCCACAATCCGGAGGCACTCAGGCAACTGCACACCATCAAGATCAGCTCAGCTATATCCATTAGGGGAAAAAAAGGAAACTGCTATTGGAGTCAAATTAATTTCTTCAAAACATTGATCTCAAGTAGAATATAAAACAAGAGCTTGTTATTGCATATATCCAAGAGGAAGACTCTCAAAGACTTTCAACATGCTATAAAGGCTACCTGAACATTAGATCGAAGTTTCTGAAGAAGCTGATATAGTAGAGACTGTGTCGTCTTCCTGACTTCTGCAGCTAGTGCCTGAATGACAGGTAACCTTGATTCCAAGTATCAAATGCTAACTATCATCATGGCATCTATAGCTAGATGAAATATTGGTTCAAACAGTTCTATTATAAAAATGCAAAAAGCAGGCACTTGGCCTCAATGGTCACAAAGGACTTACTCAGCATGCATCTTCGATAGTTTGTGAACAAAAGCTTCTAAATCAAGGGCCTCATCATAATTACCATTCCTAATACATCTGTGAAGCAACATTGGATTGGTTTTTTAAGTAGAATTCTTAATGAGGCAGGACTAGACAAAGAAAACGAACTATTTCATGAGTATATGAAAATAAATATCTAAGTAAACAATATATTGCAGTAATCTAGATCAAAATGGATCCAGTAATTAGATGATGAAAATCATCTGCAAGAACTACATTCTGCAAGCAGAATGTTTTCTAATTAGTAAATAATACAAAGAAAATGGGAAAAGAATGCCCCCACAAATACCAAAACAAAAAAAACAGCGAAAAACTGAAGTAGAAAACTAGTAGGTCCAAATCATGTGTTTTGCACATAAGAATAGGAAATGCACATAAACATCATGAAAGTGCATGTACCAAGATCATGGGATGGCATGAAAATAAAAAAAGCAAACAGTTTACTGAAAATAAAGAGAACTTTTTGTGGGTCTCTCAGGTAATATCTCTTATTTAATAAATTAATTTTTCTCAGAAGGTTACCAACCATCAACTATGACATTAAATACCACATTTCATATAGCTTATTTCTTACAAAACAACGCACAGCATTGATCAAAAGATTCAATAGCATGCGAAACACAAAAGATAAGAATGAAGGAAAATTCATAAACCACAATCAGCAGAACCTTGGACCAGTTATCTCAGATTGGCCATACAAATTAAGATCCCCATTATTGGGAGGGGGAATAGACACCATGTATTCTTTCTTATTCTAGAGACCAATACAAGAATAAAAACGATTTCACAAGCATAACAAGATTCAATTTCAAATTAGCCTCCTTTAAATAATGCATGCACTTCCTTAACCATTGGCAAACAACCATAGGACCAATCTGATATCTGACTGCCAGTTTGCCTAAATTAATGTGAAATTTCGGCGAATGGCATCCATGTCATATTGCAAGAGTCATGACAACATATTCAAAAATAAATATTTAACAAACTTCTAAGGATAAACTATGTAAGTAGAACATTCTAGAAAGAAAAAAAGAACAAAAAAAAAAGGAAAAAAGCACAAAGAAAACCCTGACCAATTAGTAATATAAGCAAGACCCAAAACCCTAAATCCTATAGTAATATTTTTATTTTCTTAAAAAGTCCTCATGTGCTGAAGCAAGTGCCTTCAGGGAACAATATGTTGTATAGAACAATGAAGGCAGTGAAAGATGCAATGGTGCACTTGATGAAATTTACAGTCCATAATTATTCTCTAGGTATCATCGAAAGCAGAAATATGAGAAATTCTGAAGCCAACTCAAAATATGAGTATTAAGACCTCATTTAGCACTTAGCTTACTGAGGTTTAGAAAATCAAGCACATACGTGTCCATTAGCTGTGGAATTTCAAGCAGGTCAAGCAAAGTACTGTGATTGGCAAGTAATGTCTGGTTGAGCTTTCTCTCCTCCAAAATTTGCTGTGCAGATTCAACAAACTCAGTACAACCAGATGTAAGATTTGGAATCTCTGTTACCTGCAAAAAGTAGATAACAAGTGTCAAAATCTGATTAAAAGTACTTCTTTGGGGTACAATCTCTTGTAACTATCACATAACTATATAGTTACAGCATAATCGTTGGAGGTACAAATGACATGTTAATTATTTCCACAGCAAATGTCATTTTAAGTATAGGGAATCACAGTTTGATAACGTGCTGCTTAGGAAAATTAAATTTACCATTCAATAACAGTTCCCAATTGAACTAGCTTGGGAAGGTGATAAAACCACCCTGCTTTTATTTAGAAGGAAATTACAATTCATGCACAGTTTATGCACGCTTCTACTGGTAGTGCTCTCTGGCGTCGGTATCATGTATCTATATATTATACAGAAATACCCAATTTTACTGATTTTAATAAGATTTTGGTGCATGGCACACTATTAACCTCAAAAAGAAAACCAATTTTTGTTAAGTTTCTCCATTTCAGCATGCAGTTTCGCTTGACCAGAATTCTTGAAAAGGTTTAATTGATTGCCACACCCGTATCAAGAACGGTTCTTGAATCAAGAATACGAAAGATAAAGAAGAAAAAACAATGCCCAAGGGGAAGCTAGATGGATCTACTACTGGCCAAGGGAAAATTGTCGTTATCAATAGAAGATGGGGTTGAAGAGAAGTTTTAAAAGGTACCAGGGACTGGAGATGCTTGTCGAAGTCGGTAAGCTGCTCCCGGATGAAGGAAAGGGCATCAGCCGCGGCGATGAAGGCACGGTAATTACCGACGGCCACTTCTTGCATCTGTCTCCGAATGCGCTCTGCATCCACGCGGAGAAGCTCCGGCTCCTGCGAATCCATTACCAGATCTAGGGTAATTCGAGATCGACGATGCCAGAGAGAGAGAGGACGAGGAGGAAGGGGAGAGGAAATGGACCTTATGGAGGCGATCGAGGGTGAAGGAGAGGAGCTCGGAGACGTAGGGTTGCTGAGAAGGGCCGGCGAGGGGGAGGAGGCCGGACGCTATCATGGCCTCCTCCTCCTCTCCGGCTTCCGGGTTCCGCTTCTCGACCTCCATGGGAGTGGCTTCGGGGATCTTTAGATCTACCACTCCTCTGAGGCTCTTGCTGGAGAGAGAGGCCGCGAGAGCGAGAGAGCAAATAAACGCAGCGGATCTGACGGGCCGCTAGATCAAAGGTGAAACCATGGAACCGCCCCGCGTGCGACAGCCCGCAGAAAAGAAAGTAAACGGCTTCCGAACGGCGACTTGTGCGGCCGATCCCCGACGCGTCCAATCATAAAGTAAGTCGGCAAACCCTGCCGATTTCATGTTAACCTGTAACTAAGAGTCAGTAATGTTTAATAAGGTATTACAAATACTTTCTCCCCCACATTATTGGGATTAGTGGTGCTCTCAAATCTTAAAAGACCACTGAAGGAGTCAGAATATTAGCTCCACAAGACTAGAGTAGGTGTGGACCTAAAACTAGGACTAGTTTTGGTCCTACGTTGGAGGTCCAGCCCTCCACGATCATGAGATCTAGAACTAGGACTAGAATAGGCTACTCAAAGTTTAGATCAGGTTTGGATCCATGGGGTTAAGTGTATGATCAGAATATGGATGTACATGTGTTTGGATGAGTGCATTCGGACTGGGTTAGCTTAGAGAGTTTTTTATGGATTAGGATTTTGGTCTATGTACAGGTATATATATACATATATATTGTAAACCCTAAGTTGTGAGACAAAGTGTGAAACAAAGATCACCATTTTCTTCCACATCTCTTCCTCTCTCTGGTTTCTTCACACGCCAAGATGCCCTGGGGGTGCGCCTCCAAGCACGGAGGAAAGAGGCGCATCCCACTCTTCCTTCAGTCTCAACAATGTCAAGAGATCCTTGCACAATAATTAGTATCAGAGCCATCTTGATGAGAAAGCATGAAGAACGAATCTAAGGCAAGAACAGGATTCAGATTCCACGAAAGAACAAAAAAAAATTATTTTGGAGGGCTGGCAGGGCCCCCCTTTCTTCCTCCTAATTGGCGGTGGCCGGTGATAAGCCGCCGATCCCAGGCCTAGTGGCCGATCCCGACGATTGGTCATCATTTCGATGATCAAGCAGAGCGCAGCGCCGGTGGTGCTTCACACGAGCGGTCTAGTAGCGAACGCGTGCAAGACGTCGAGATCTGGTGGCGGCACGCGATCTTCTTCTTCGGAAACATGGTAGACGACGATAGCATCATCTCAGGCGGTGGCACATGGCAGCATGCATGCGTGCATTAGAGCAGCGGTGACCAGGCTGACGACATGGTGATGGGGAACCCATGGAGAGGGTTCTCCACTCCGGAAAGCACCTCACGGTGTCGGAGCAGGCTCCGACAAAGGAGGCCAACAAGATGGCGCAAGCGATGGGGTCCGGTGGCTGCAGGTGCCATGATGGCGTCGGATCCAGTGGAGGTGGCATGCGTGCAGTAAAGAGCCAGCCCAAGGAGCATAGATCCGATGATGGAGCATCGATTCGATAATGGCCGAGCCCAAATCCGACTATGGTGCGCGGATCCGAGCCAGCAAGATGGCACAGGCACCCTCTTCCTTAGAATGCACGGATTCGACGCGGTGGAGAAGGGATCCAGCGAGGCGAGGCCTAGATCTGACGGTGGCATGCGGATCCAAGCCGATGGTGGTGGCACGTGAACGTCTGGCGGTGGATGCCCCCAGATTCGGCGATGGTCATGCGGGCACAGATTGGCCGATGGTGGTCATGGCGGCAGGCATTCTCTATTTTTTGTTGTTGGACGAGATGGAGCAGGGAGAAGAACGAGGAATCTGGAAGGTTCTAGGAGCCGTAGTGGTGGTCCAGCGGTAGCGGTGCCCAGATCGGGAGGCGATCGCACGAGCGTGGTTGGTTGGTGGTGATCGAGTGTTCTATTTTTGGGACAAAATGGAGACGGGAGGAGGAAGGAGCCAAAGGAGAGTCTGGAAGGTTTGGGGAGAGAGGGGGAGAGAGAGAGAGAGAGAGAGAAGAAAAAAACGAAGGGGTTTTGGGTTTTTTTATTTTTGATTTTCTCCTTGTTATTCGTGGTTGTTCTTTTGGATGCAGCTTCGCATAGTATTAAAAGTAAAAATATGTGAAGGCTGGGCTATTGGTGATGATTTTATTTGGCGTGTCAGAGGAAAAATCACTCAAAAGCTCGAGATCGAGGTAGAGCTGAAGAAGCAATTATTTAGTTTGGTGGAAGGCTGTGAAAAATAGTTGAGGTGTATTCAACGATGCGACCAATTAAAGCTTTGGAGGTGATAGAGATGGATGATCTATGAAGGTCTAGTAGGTTAGGACTGGACGGCTATAGAACGGCACAGAGATCAGATAAGAAGCGCTGGAGTGCTGTAGTGGCGCTTTTCTAGAAGCATAGGGGTTGAGAGAGGCTGAACGGTGCAACAATCAAGGAAAGTATCTCGATAGAGAGTGTTAATTATGAACATCTCAGGGAGATCGAGAGCAGATCTCAGAGAGAGCCAAGGGGTCTCAGGAAGTGCCAGGGGCATCTAGCAGTCGAAAGTATCATGAATCAGATTTTTTCTATAAGAGTGGTAGGAAGAGTTGTGGTTCAGATGGAGGATAGTTTGTGTACAGCAAAAGAGAACCTGGATACCTATGAGGAGGTGGTGTCGAGATGAGTCAGAAAGCGTTGGAGTGCTGCAGTAGCGCTACCCTGGAGGCACGGGGTTGAGAGAGGCTCGACGGTGTAGCAGCCGAGGGAGATATCTTAGTAGAGAATGTCAGAAGGCATCTCAAGAAGATTGAGAGCAGGTCTCAGGAAGAGCTAAAAAGTCTCAGAAGCCTCGGGATGAGATAGGTAGGTATGAGCCCAAGACAGGGTTTGAGCTATAATTTCTTCGGACAAAACTGAAGCAACGGTTGGTGCAGAGGCAGAAGAGGAGAAGTGCTAGGATGGAATTTCCTAGGATTCAGTTGCTGGATTTAGAAGAGTTGGATGAGTTCTTATATTTCGGAGGTACCCGTAGGTTGTGAAGGTATCCAAGATGGCTTCGGTGGGATCCATGGAGTGCGGAGGGTTCGAAGGAGCAGCGATAGTGTATGAGATGCAGCGGCAGGCCTAGCAGTATAGCATTGGATGGTTGATCTTGAGTGACTCGATGATAGAGTCAGGATCTTCTATAGCATCAAATGAACTTCGGGTATAGATGGAGCACCGGACAGAGATGGCTTCACAAGTGGAGAAAAAATTTGGCATGAGTTCAGAGCAGAGGGGTACAGGAGGATCGATATCCTAATACCAGCACCGATGATGCACAGTTCCAGATGGAATAGCATGTACAAGTGGACAGGCGTAGCTTTGAGGAGATCGTGTCAAATGGTACAATATGTGCTGGTATACGAATGCTATAGGTTCTCTAGAGAAGTTCAGAAAAAGTGATGCAGCTGCCAAGCAGAAGAAATCCTACAATTCTAGGATGGTGTGAAGGAGCAAGCCAGATCTTCAACTGTAGAGGCGGTCATCTCAAAGGTCTCCAAAGGTACACAACAGTTGAAGATGATTGGCAGAGGCGTTAGAGTTTGCACAGTGACTGTTTAGGTGTGCTGCGGAGCACAGATTGGTGTTACAGCCATAGGATCAGAGCAGGAGGACATCAGTTCGAGGCCAAGAAATGCGGTGGAGCATGAGTCTCAGGGGCTACGGAGCACAAGTCGATGTTGTAGCTAAGAAGACAAGGTGGCTTCGATGAAATGGTGTCAGCTCTGGAGGCAACAGGATGGTGCGGATGGTTCACACAGGATTTGCCAAGGCTTGAAACATCAAGATGGAGATTGTTAGGATTAGTGGTGCTCCCAAGCCATAGGAGGCTACTGGAGGAGTCATGGTGTTGGCTCTAGAAAACTAGGATAGGTGTGGTCCTAGGGCTAGGACTGATTTTGATCCTAAGATGGAGGTTCAACCCTCCACAGTCATGAGGCCCTGGTTTGGGTCTCATGGGGCTACTTAGAGTTTGGACCAGTTTAGATCCATGGAGTTGAGTGCATGATCAGATCATGGATGTATATGGGTTTGGATCAGTACATTCGGACTGGATTAGCTTAGAGAGTTTTTTATGGATTAGGATTTCGGTCCATGTATATATATATGTATATTGTAAACCCTAGGTGGTGAGACAAAGTGTGAAACAAAAATCATCATTTTCTCCCACATCTCTTCCTCTCTTTGGTTTCTTCACACGTCAAGGTGTCCTAGGGGCACCTCTCCAAGCATGGAGGAAGGAGGCGTGCCCCATTCTTCCTTCAGCCTCAACAACATCAAGAGATCCTTGCACAACACACGTATTCTAATGTAAAATTAAGTTGGCAAAGTTTGCCCGAGGGGCTTTTAAATAACTCATCAATTAAACAAGATATCTATCTTCTTGTTGGTCACATCCTCTTCTCCACTCCTTCTTTCTCATTTCTAACAAAGCAAAAAAAAAAAAAAACAAGCACCTATAAGTTTGACAGTATCATTCTTTCATATAATTTTCAAACTAATAAATTTAGTAATTTTTTTATCATAAAAAATTTGATGATCAATATATATATATATATATATATATTCTTCGTGTTGATATTATCTTAGTTCTAACTTTAATCTAAGTAATGATGTTAAAAAACTCCTATTTCATCATTTTGACATAAAAGATTTGGATAAAACTCGGCATAAAGATCATTCGATCCCGATCCTTCTCTAATTTCATCTCTTCACAACACCACCATAAACTCTAACCTCGACGTCATCATGTAGTCCACGCCCAACCTCAATGGATCCCCAGCACGTTGACCATGCGCAAATCATATTCCATCAGCTCAAAACATGTGCAATCTAATCGGCGCCCCTTTGGATACGGATAACATGGAGGGCATCACCTGCCCAATTCATGGGACCTGCCTTGAGGGCCTCTATATAAGGGTTTGCGTCCTTGGGGCAAATTGCAGCTGGTCACAGCTCACGTTCACTCAAATCCCTTTCTGGCCTAAGAGGCCGTTCGACTACACAAGGAAAAGGTACCGTGAAGCTGATGACCATGGGTGGAAAATGGATTAAGCATATAAGTAAAATCATGATCCACTTTTTGGCCAAGTCACAGAGGCTATTTGGCGATAGATGGATTCTTTAAGAGGAGCATTGTGAAGCCATGGTTGCCACACCTCCTATTAGTAGCCATAGGTTGATTAGGATATCAAAAAAAGCTCAATCACTAGGCTAATTGTTTATTAGACCTGCTTATCGAACGGGTCGGACTGGATCCGGGCCGAGCTCAACTTCAAAAAAATTAAAAATTTTCAAGCCCGAGTCCAGCCCGGCCCGGCCTTCGGGCCTTCTTTTAAGACCCGAGTTTACTATATACCAGGCTTCTGGCTTTCGGGTTGGACTTCAGGCTTTCTTTCTTTTTTTTATTTAGTTTGTTGGAAACTTAGAATTTAAAAGTTAAAATAACAAAAAAATTGAGCCAACATTAGTATTCGTCTAATATTTTTCTCTTTATTTTGTTATTTGGATCATCATATCTTCTATCACATTATATTAGAATTAAAAAAAAAAATTAAATAAAATATAAGAAAAATAATCAAGCTAAATAAGAGAAATAATCAAATAAAGTATAAAATATAAGAATTAAAAATAAAATTTTAATTAAAATATTAAGTGCTAAATTGCATCAAGTTTCAACATTGAAATAATCAAACTTATTGAACTAATTGAAAAGGAACACTAGGCAAACTTATCGAACTAATTGAAATAATCAAATTTATCAAACTAATTGGCAGCTGATTAAGATTTAAGATCAAAATAATTAATCATACTTACCCGTGGGAGCCGACATCACCAGTCGAGAGAAGATTGGGATGTAGAGAGGATGCCAGGGCCCTGGAGGCAAAGAGATGGTAGGAAAAGGAATAGATGGGGAGGCACGGAAGCGCGAGGAGGAGGCATAGAGGTGCGAAGAGGAGGCATGGCAGCGAGAAGGAAAAGCCCTAGCCTACTCGGCGTGAGGCGTAGAGGTGCGAAGAGGAGACACGGCGGCAAGGAGGAGGCACGACGGGGAGGAAAGAGTCGAGCACCCTGAGAAAGAGGGGAGGCAGTGCTCGGGCGTGTGGCGGTCGTCGAGGACGACGATGATGGCATGGAGCTCGATGGCGAGGAGAAGGCAGTAGTTGGAATCACGGCGGTGGAGCAGGCAAGAGATCGGTGGTGGGTGGAGGTGGAGATCGTGGTCTCCGGGGTGGTGTGCCGATGTCAAAGATGATGGGAATTGAGGATGGGGTTGGTGGCTGGAGCAGCAAATCGACGATGGCAACTAGGATTAGGATTTACGAACTTAGGATTTCAGGGAAGAAGAGATATAGGGATCGATTGGATCCCTGTTCCTTAAACCCTTAGTGCTGTGGAATATGGATACGAAGTTACAAGCGAGGCGGGGCGAGCAATGGGTTTCAACCTTTGGGGTTAGGGGCTACGATTTAACCGCTTAAATATATATCTGGGCTGGATCTATATGAATCCAAATCTGGCCCGTTTAAAAATTTGGGCTCAATTTTAAAGCCCAGCCCGATCCGTCGGACTAAAAATCAAAGACTAAGCCTATTTTAAAGGGGCCGGGCTCGGGTGGCCCGGGTTTTGAGCAGGTCTATTGCTTATATTGCAGTAGTTTTGGTAGTTAGAATATGTTGACATAAACTTTTAAGAGGAGGTTTGAAATCTTCATAGTTCCAACCACCACAAAATGTCAGAACCTACTAAGTTAAAATCGAACGAATGTCAAAAGCCTGAAAATGAAGAGGAAGATGTAAAAAATGCCCGAAAAGTTAACACATCCACTTAAAGCATGAAAATTGAAAACTTCAATGAGAATTTCCACAGGAAAAAAGAAATAATACAAATAGCATATTCCAAAAACTTGGACATCCTATAAGATGTGTTGCTGAAAGCCCATGCACGTGCACGCAGTTGCATTGTCAATGCATCTAAAATGTACCATGTTAACATTGTAATAGATCAGAAGGTTTTCAACAACCGTGATCAGTGTGAATTTGGACAAGTTGGTTAGTTAAAAATAACAAAAATCATGATGGAATCCTAGCAGATTTGCATTTGCTAGCCTGATTGATGTTGATTTCAGCAGCTAAATTCGACCAATCTGTAACTCTTTTGTGCAGCAATATTGAGAGTGCTAATTTAATTTTATATATATATATATATCCTTGGACTTGAATCTTGCTACCTGAGTTTTACCTCTTGGATCACATCGGTGAACGGAGGACACTCACCACTGTTACTTGCCGTGCCTTGAGCACTACGGAGGACAACCACATCGGAACTTGGAGCTCCCTCTCGAAGCTCGAATATTGTGGACAATTGTTGATGATGAGCTTCGAAGCGCGCCCCCAGAAAGGCAGAGGAGGTTCATTGGACTTCTCTTTACCCCAAACAACGGGAAACCAATGGGAGGAGCTACAGTGGATGTGTCTGGTGGCCAAGTTGTCACATTCTCTTGAGAATTTAAACTCGAAACAGAAGCTTGTCCTTGATCGGGTGGGATCTGATAATAAAAACTATAAACTCCCTTGCATGGTACTGGTGGTGAACTGCATTTACACCTATATGCCATGTTCTATTGCTTGTGTCCTGCTTTCTATGCGGACTTGGGGTGCTTGATGGCCACTCTATATAAATGCGGACTGCTTCTGGTTTGTCTAATTGTAGTGAGCTAGCTTTAAGTAAGCATTTAGAGGATATGGCAATTCCAGTTATAAACCTTGGAGTGCCGGATGGGGATAGGAGGACCGAAACGATGTCGCTCCTCCACGAGGCATGTCAGAAATGGGGCTTCTTTTGGGTGAGCAGAAACATCATGGCTTTTTGGACGTTTATTTTCATTTTAATCTATGAGCGCTGATGTAAATAGCTTTCTTTTCGATTTGTAAATAGCTCATGTAAAACTCTGTTCTTTCAATAAAATTGGGTGGCTGTTGCCTCCCTATTTCTCGAAAAAAAAAAAAAAAAAATCTAGGAGCGCTGATTTGCATTAATGATTACCATGGCAGGTTGAGAACCATGGGATAAATGAGGCTTTGATGGGAAAGATCAAGGGACTAGTGAACTCGCACTACGAGGAGTACTTGAAGCAAAGCTTCTATGAGTCGGAGTTGGCCAAGGAACTCGGGCCTCAGACCAAGTCGTCGGAGGCCGACTGGGAGAGCACCTACTTCATTCAGCATCAGCCAGAATCCCATAATGCCCACGACATTCCTGGCCATGAAATCGAGTTCTGGTTAGTTCTATCTTTTATTGAGAGAAGAATTCCAGCTAGCTTTCAAATAATTTTGCATAAATGTAGTTTCCTCCGTGGCCTACAATTCATGCCTTTGGTGATGAATAAAATTCCTTGTATCACACCTCCCTTTGACTTTGAGCGCAGAACCATACTTCATCATGTTTCAGAAGAACTAACAGCTAGATCAAGCTGACAAATTAACCATTCATGTTATTCTTTTTCTAAAATGAGCAATGACGCACCCATTATTTCAGTGAAGCAATGGAGGATTATATCAGACAATTGATCAAGCTTGCAGAGAAGCTTGCAGAACTTATGAGCGAGAACCTTGGCTTGGATAAGTGTTACCTGAAGAAGGCATTTTCACCGGCCTTCGTGGGGACAAAGGTGGCCAAGTACCCTCAGTGCCCCCAACCAGAACTGGTGATGGGTCTTCGAGCCCGCACCGATGCCGGCGGGATCATCTTGCTGCTCCAGGATGACATGGTCCCAGGCCTGGAGTTCTTCAAGGATGGGAAATGGGTGCCAATCACGCCTAAGAAGGATAACAGGATCTTTGTGAACTTGGGTGATCAGGTGGAGGTTTTAAGCAATGGCGTCTATAAGAGTATTCTGCACCGTGTCGTTGCAGACAAGGATGGAAGCAGGCTATCCATCGCAACGTTCTACAACCCTGGAGCCGATGCGATAATTTCTCCGGATCCAAAGCTCCTGTACCCTGGTGGCTACCGCTTCAAGGACTACCTCGATTGCTATACTGGCACCAAATTCTCAGACAAAGGAGCCAGGTTTCAGACCGTAAAGGACATGTTCAAGTGACGACGACGTCGGAGTTCAGACTATCTGCTGCTTGCATGCGGGTAGCTGATAAGGTATCCTCTCTAGCATCCGTTTTAAAAGAGCAAGCCTTTGTCGGGTTCCCGCATTAGGGGTTTGCTTGTTATAATTTGCCTTCAGATTTCATGGGAAAAACTGTTTCACCTTGTTTGCCTCTTTCATCGACAAAGCCAAACGAAAAATTTTGTGAAACAGACTAAATTGAACCCAGTCTGCGAATGGGTTGATCGGTACTCAAATGTCAGGACCCAGTCCATTTGGACATCAACCGGCATCATGCTGTTTAAGTTGCATCCTCTGAGCATAATGAAGTAACCGGGTTAAACCGGCTGAACGTAATGCAACTAAAATTTCAAAGCAAGCAGCTAGCCCCCTTCTGCCTGCAATTGGAATTTTAAGGGTCCCTATTCATTCAGGATTAGAAACAGTTCTAAAATATTACCATGGATATTTTGTGGACGTCCCCTTGACTGACTTCTGGGATGACTAACGCTTTAACTAGTTGTTTTGGGTTAATGACCATTTCGAAGGTCTATAAACTTCCAGTTCATGAGCTCCAGATGTTAAACCATCGCTCTTGCAACTGGAGATCGATGACATTCGACCTAAGCCCAAACCAGTTGAGAACTTTGTTTAGCATATTTCGGTCAAAAATATAATTGTTTCAGCTGAATCGTGGGAGGTAGAGTATAGGAACGGCAAGGGAAGAAACTCTAGCTTTCTGATAACAAAGATACCCGTGATGTCAAGCCTATTTATATGAATAATGTTTAAAATCAGAAAAAGAACCTTAATTGAAATCAGCGAAGGAACACAAAAGTCAGCAAAGAAAATGCAGAGGACAAATAACAGAAAATTCCTTACTTGCATGTCAGTCATACAACAGAATGTATGAATACAAGTAGCTTTGTATCCCACGTTTTCATCGAAAGGAGGGGAAATCCCACATCAATCTCTGACTTGTGATGTAAAAAAAAAAAAAAAAAAAAAAAATCTGTAACAGATTCCTAATTATTTCATTACAAAACAAAAAAACCTGGCTAAACGTTCCTGTTAATCAACTCTATTCAAAATAGTTCAAGGTTCAAAGTCACAGTATTTAAACTTGTGATTATTTATAAAGCACTCTTTCACGGTAAACAAGGTGAATGGAGGAACTTGTAAGAGCCCAGCCCAAATCCATTGACCACAAAACACATATAACAGTCAATCATAATAATGCTGCTCTTATCACCAGAGAAATGAGAAATTATTATGTAGACAAATTGTAGGCAAAGCCAATAAAAAATTCATACATCATTGATCTTTATTAAATGCTAATCTGAGTTGATCATGATTGGCTATGAGATGAAAAAAAAGCCAATCAAAATTCACAAATATTTTGTCTCTCTACCTAATAATTTCTCGAATGGCATAGAATTGCTATCAAAATTGGCATGCATACCCAAAATTCCAATGGCATAGAACTACTTTTTCCTGCTTTTGGAACTTAGCCATGCACCTCATGCCCAAGTTCCAATAGCATATAACTACTTTTCCCTGTTCTTAGAAAAGCATCGCCATGCCCAAGTTCCAACAGCATATAACTACTTTTCCCTGCTCTCGGAACTTACTCATGGCGTGCATGCAAGTTCTAAAAACAGGAAAAAGTAGTTGTATGCTATTGGAGCTTGGGCATCGCATGCATGCCCAAGTTCCAAGAGCAGGAAAAAATAGTTATATGTTATTGGAACTTGGGCATAGCCTACATGCCCAACTTCCAAGAGTAGAGAAAAATAGTTATAGCCTGATAGTGCCCGCTACATTATTGGACAATCTGGTAGCATTATCATACAAGTGAGATTCTAATTTCAGTGTAATAATAACCAACCGATACACCATTCTCACCCAAGTGATGTTGCAAAAGAACCCGTAAAATTTGCAATAATCATAAGCATCAATTATGGGACAGAACAGGTCAAAGAGTTCCATTCATGGATTGAGTGGAATAATCGGGTTCAACAAGATCGCAATATTTATTATTACTAAAGCCCAGAACAAAATTCTACAGAATATCACATACATGAAAAAAAAATTGGAATAAATATACAGTACAATAACTATGCATTGGTGTTGTGACTGAAAATAATTATTAAACGGTTTAAATGGGGCAATCTGAGCTCAATTTTTATTAAACAATATTGATAGTGAAGGAGACATAGGGATAAGCCTCAGCTTCACCACCTAGACCAGCGAAGCCAACTTCATCTTCAGATTTCCAGAAAGTGCTGAAAGATAATTACTTTGTCAGCGAGCGTTAATTTGAATCTAATGATCAAAACTAAGTTCACACAACACAGGCAGCTAAGCTCAGTACCCCATATAAGGAGAGCAAGCTAGAGGTAAATCTATCATGGTCAAGGTTACTTCGCTGTTTATCTAATAAGTGAAACTTATAAGCGTAACATTACCTATTGACATTGCCGCTAAGCTCTTCTAAAATAGATCGAACTTTCTTTTCACCTTTTGCTGAAGGTGCTAATACCGCCGCCTGAAGAAAAAAATTAACATAAAACATCACATGGTGCTGGTGTTTACAACCTAAATTGTAATGAGAAAGCCAGAGATAGTAGAAGCTCTAATACCAAGAATGATGGTGGCAAACCATATCTGAGAATACTCTCTGCAAAGACACGTACAGCACAGAAGTGCATCCAGGAACTGAAAACCTGAAGGGCGTATTCAAGTAGGAATAATGAAACAGTAACTTTGTAACAGAAACATAAGCAAAAAAGGAAAAAAAGATGAAGAAAAAGGAAAACCAAGAAAGCTATATAGCAATAACAAGAACTCCATAGGCAGATGACTGAGTACATAACTCTCACCCGGCCCTCCCCTTCCTATGGGTCCTGTTTTTTCCTGGTTCATGCAAACGTTTCCCAAGATCAAAAGAATACATCCAGGATCACCAGGCCCTACCCATGTATCGTCCCCTACTGCCATATTGCAAACTCCTTGGTCAGGCAACTCACTCCAGGTCTTCACTCCTCAAATCCAGATGTATCCTGCCTCCACTTCACATCTCTACAAACAGCTCTCATCTTTAATAAACCACCCACGTAGCTCAGTTGTTGCTCGAAGGGAGAGAAACAAGAGGATTGCGACCAGTCAAAAGTAGGTATACTTATCAAGTTACAGAGACAATTGAGAACAAAAAAAGTCCAGATGGGATCAAGATATCCAAGATTTCTTTCGTGTACATGGACTAGCTTGGTTGTTCCTAGTGGCAACAATACTGTTGGTCCCCACGGATACATGCACGGAGATATATCTGTCATTTGGCATATGCAACCACTGCACTCTTCCTGCATTGGTTGTTTCACTTTTTAGTGCATTGATTGTGTCTACCGAAGGATAGAATTGCCTCCGTGCATGTACAACTATCTAGTGCAACATATGGGGGTTAAAAGTGTCATTTGCTGGCAGGAACAACTAAGATAGTTGTTCAGTGTAAAACTAAAAACAGCCATCTCCATATGATGCACATATAAAATATAGATTGTAATTGGTCTTTAGACTATTTTTCATAACCAGCCTTTCAACCATTGAAACTCTGACCAGTTCTCTTGAGATTTTAATGCTTCAAGCTTGCCTAATACATCAACCAGTCTGTAGTAGTCTATTACTCAATTCAGCAACTTGACTTATGACCAAAGATCAAAGGCAATCCAGCATTTGTCAATTCAGATCCCCAGCATATTCGGTCTATCTCCTTTTTTATTTTTGGGAAACCCCGGCATACTGTTATTTCCTGATATCCAGAACAATATTCCTGGGTACATTTCAGTCAATGCTAACAACGCATAACACTGGTAACTTCCATGACTTGAATCTTGAAAATTTGCATCTCTTTTTTATGGTGTATCTTGTTTGTTTTAAGAACTTTGAATGTTGCCTGTCGCTATGGAGCAATTTATTGCAAGAAGATTGAAACAACTCATACCCATCTTTGGCATCCAAGAATAAGTACCTAACTCTGATCTAGACCTCTAAAAAGCTCCGTCTAATCAAAGGATCTTAAGTTAACAAAACATGAAGAGTAGATGGACAAAATATAGAGTTTTCAGGAAAAAGAAATCCGGATTACTGGAAGCATCCAGGTACACTATTTGCCTATAAAAGTCAAGCAATAAAAATTATAAAGTGAAAATAATAAAGTTACAATTCAATGACGCATGCCATTCTGGATGATTGGATCCAATAAATGGCAAAGTAGTTTTTTTATGTTTACCGTTTATGAATAACATAGTCAAGTGAAATTTTGCCCTAGGAAGCAAGTATTGGGTTTCATAGCCAGGAACCAACATAGATACTGGCACAATAGGAGACATGAATTGACCTTCTTCAAAAGTAAAAACAAACACATGGAATGGATATCCCATGCAATACAATGGTACATCAATATTGTGAGCTCAGAAGTGGCGCTTCCAAGTCTTGAGAATATGAGAAGACAGGTCATGAAAAGACGAAAGCAAGCCAGACGAAAAATCAACCTAAGTAGCAAAGTTCAGAAACTTAGCCGGCTCATCCTAAAACTAGGTAAGCTAAGTTGGAAACTAGGTCGGCTCAGTCTAGAACTGCATCGACCATGTCTCAGAGAAAAATCCAGACAAAAAGCAGTGCTTTTGGATTGTTCACGGTACACAACTGGTTCGGCTCAGTCGTATGTTAGCCGGCTCAGTTTTCGCTGATATGTTTTATATACGTGAGTTATTTTGGATTTGGAGAGTTTTTCTATGAGCTTGGAGCTGGACCCTTTTATAAAGTATATATACTGAAAATAGGTCAAGGTTATATATGATGCTGAATTCATTGAAATAAAGCTCTTTTCTCCCAGAAATTTCTACTATTCTTCTTCTCTATTCCTTGAATCCATTGTTCTTGCTTTCGCAGTAATCTCTAAGGAGTTCTTCCTTGTTGCTTGGCTAATCACCAGCAGCCACGCCGATCCATGTGTGGAATTAATTTTCACAATATTGGTATCAGAGCGGTGTTGCGTGGAAGGAAGACACCTAAGATTTCTACATCCAAGATCTGTTGCACCAAATTTTACCCTAAAAACTTTTTGTTTGCTTCGTGGTTATCTCTAGATTGAGATGGAAATTTGTTACACGTAAGAACGATGATACAAAAGGTTGAAAAAAGGATCTAGGGCATTTAGATCTTCTTTGAAAGGTAGTTTTATTGGTGTGTGATCGTAAAAGGATGTTAGGATTTTGTTTTTGATTGGTTTGAAATTATGAAATCAAGTGGACTCAAGGTGAATTTTGAGAAGTTTGATGGCAAGGGAAACTTTACCTTGTGGCAGCAAAGGGTAAAGAACTTGTTGGTTCAGCAGAGGATGTACAAGGTCTTGATAAGAAAAAGACCAGAAAAGATCAGTGCTGAGGATTGGAACGAGTTGAAGGAAATTGCTTTTAGCACAATCAAAATGTATTTGGCCGATCAAGTGCTACCCGAGGTTTGCATAGAGACCACGGCAAAGGAGCTCCGGATGAAACTGGAGAATACATACATGGGAAGAACATGGCAAATAAACTATGGTTGAAGAAATAGTTGTATGGTCTAAGGATGCCCAAAGGCGGAGATCTTGTTGCACATATCCAAAGGTTAAATCATGTGTATTCTGAAGTGATGAGTTTGGATGTGAAGATCGACAAGGAAGATCGGACGTTGCTATTGCTTTATTCTCTCGCAGGTTCGTATGATAGTCTCATAACAACTTTAGTTTATGGAAAAGAAATCATAAACTATGAAGAAGTTGTTGATGTACTTAGATCGAATGAGCAAAGAAAAAAGATCTGCAAGGAAGATCTCAGGTTTGAGATCTTGGCTGTAAATGAAAGACAGAAAAGATCAAAGAAAAAGACGAAAAAAATCCAAAGACAGGTTAAAGTCTCGAAATCAGATAAAGACATTGAAATGTTATAAATGTCATCAACTTGAACACCTGAGGAGAAATTATCTCCTTTTGAGATCAAAAAAAAAGAAGGCCAACAAGAGTGATGATACAACTTCGATGAGCAGTGGAGAAGACCTGCTAATTATATCAGATGGATCCACAGAGTACGATACTATGTGGATATTGGATTCAACATGCTCTCACCACTATACTTTTCATCGAGAGTGATTTTCTATCTACCAGAAGACCGATGGAGCAAATATCAACCTTAGAGATGATCACCCATGCAGAGTAGCTGAAGTTGACTCAATTAGAGTGAACATGTACGACGGAATTATTCATACATTATTAAATGTCAAGCATATACTGAAATTAAAAAAGAATTTAATTTCTTTGGGCTACTTGGAGGAGCAGAGTTATGCTTTTAGTAGCCAGGCTGAGAATGGATGTCTGAAAATTTTCAAGAAAGTTTTGATGGTGATGAGAGGTAGAAGACTGAGCAACAATCTTTATAAAATGGAAGGCTCAATGGTAAACGATAGTGCAGAGGTGCTAGCAGCAGCACAGGAGGAGCAATTCTTATATCGACTGTGACACTGTCGGATGAGTCATATAAGTAACCGAGGGCTCACTGAACTTAGCAGAAGAGGATGATCCCAGCCCTGAAGGAGGGCACAGATTTATAAGCCATGCATCTTTGTTAAACAGCATGGGGTAAAGTTTGCCAAAAGTATCAAGCGCAGCGGAGTGCTGGATTTAGTGCACCCAGATGTATGGGGACCAGCTTCTATATCAGCTAAAGGTGGGGCAAAATATTGTCACTTTCATTTATGATTTCTCAAGGAAGGTATAGGTTTATCTGATCAGAGAAAAGTCAGAGATGTTTGTCCGATTTAGAACCTGAAGAGCTGAAGTTAAGAAGTCAGGAAGATGGGTGAAGTATCTCAGGTCGGATAATGGAGGAAAGTATACAAACCTGGAGTTCAGGAAATACTGTGAGGAAAATGGTATCAAACGTCATTACACAATAAAGATGACTCCTCGGCAGAATGGTATTGTGGAAAGGATGAACCGAATATTGACAAAAAAGGCACAGAGTTTAAGACTACAGACATCACTTCCAAAATTCTTTTGGAGTGATGCTTTAACTTTCTCTTGTTTTCTTGTGAACAGGTCCCCTCATCAAAAGTTGAATGGAGGCATTCCAGAGAAGGTCTGGAGTAGAAAGAAAATGAAGCTTGACCACCTGAAGGTCTTCGATTGCACAGCCTATGCACATATAGAGGCAACCGAGAGAAGTTGGACCCTAAATCTCAAAAAATGACATTCATAGAATATCCACAAGAAGTCAAGAGGTACTTGCTGTAGAATCCTGAAGCACAAAAGATAGTGATCAGCAAGGACATCATTTTTTTATAAAAAGAGCATCTTACAGAGGCCTAGCAGTACATGAGCAACTGGAGAAACAAAGGTGAATGACGGTGACCAATCAAAAAATGATGGCATGCAGGTTACATCCACTTACAGGAGTGTTCCTGTTGAGATGGAGCTAGGTAGAAAAGTTGCCTTGAATTGAAAATCAGCATGGAGGGCCAACAGTTTAGATGAATGTGCAGAATCAGTCACAAATTTCAAGCAGAGATGTGCCAGTGGGAGTGGCTTTGCACAAGCCCAGCATACTGTTCGAAGGCCGATCAAATATGACATTGATGAGATTATCTTCTATACACTCATCACTGCTAATGAAGATCCAAAAAACTATGCAGAGGCCATGGAGAGTGAGAATCATGATTCATGAATGCAAGCCATGATGGAAGAAATGAAATCACTGAAGAAAAATCAGACATAGCAGCTGGTAGATCTTTCAGAAGGTGCTCGATCTATTGGCTCAAAGTGGGTATTCATAAAGAAGCATTTTCAAAACAAGGTGGAGTCAGATTCAAGATAAGGCTGGTAGCAAAGAAATACTCACAAAGGGAAGGAATAGATTACACAAAAGTTTTCTCCTATGGTGCATCATACATCTATTCAGATTTTGCTGTCACTGGTGACACAGTACAACATGGAGTTGGAATAGATGGATGTGAAGACAGCCTTCCTTCATGGCACATTGAAGGAAAGAATCTATATGAAGCAGCCAAATGGTTTCATGGAGATTGGATAGGAGGAAAAGATATGTTTACTGAAGAGGTCACTGTATGGCCTGAAACAATCCCCTTGTCAATGATATCACAGATTTGATAGCTTTGTTTTGAGCCTAAAATTTGTTAGATATGAACATGATAGTTGTGTCTACGTCAAAAATATAGATGAGAAGAATGTCCTATACCTGCTATTGTATGTTGATGATATGCTCATAGCCAGCAGAAGTATGCAAGTTGTGAAAGGACTGAAAAGGACATTATCAGCTAAATTTAAAATGAAAGACCTAGATCCAGCACTAAAAATCCTTGGAATGAAGATTTGCAGGGATAGATGCAAAGAAGTGCTCCATTTGTCATAAGGAGAATATATCCAAAAAGTTCTGGAAAGGTTTAGGATGGAGAAGGCCAAACCTGTAGAAATACAATTGCCGAGCCATATGTCTCTCCAAGTATCAAAGCCTCCAGTCAGAAGAAGATAGAGAGTACATGGATGGAGTCCTTTATGCAAATGCTGTAGGCAGTGTGATGTATACTATGGTGTGCTGTAGACCAGATATAGCACATGTAGTGAGCACGTTTAATAGATATATAGCTAACCCTGGAAAGAAACACCAGAAAATATTGAAGTGAATATTGAGATATCTACAAGGAATAAGGAATTATGGTTTGGTGTTTGATGGGCAGTCGAGAGAATTTTAAGATAGAGGTTCGGATTCTCTGAAAGGATTTGTAGATACAAATTATGCAGGTGATCTTGATATAAGAAGGTCTACTACTGGATACCTCTTCTGCATATATGGTGGACCGGTGTCTTGGAGATCAACCCTTCAACCAATCACGGTCTTGTCTACCACAAAGACCGAGTACATTGGCATTATTGAGGCTGCAAAAAAATCACTTTAGCTTAGGAGGCTGATTGTTGAGATGGAGGTGGAGCAAAGCAAGATTAAACTATATATTGATAGTCAGAGTGCTTTGTTGCTTGCACAGAACCCAGTCTATCATGTGCGCACGAAGCATATAGACATGAGGTACCACAGGATCAGAGAGCTGGTGGAGGAAGGTAAAGTAAAACTGATGAAGGTCCATACAAAGGAGAATCAATCTGATGCACTCACAAAGGTATTCCTCAAAGACAGTTTTCAGATGTGTGTGGCACGAATGGGTTTGCAAGAAAGAGATGAGTTCATAAGGACTTGGAAGCACTAAGGTAGAGAATGTGAGCTTAGAAGTAGCACTCCCAAGTTTTGGAAACATGAAAAGACAGGTCATGAAAAGACGGGAGCAAGTCGGAAGAAAAATCAGCCTAAGTAGCAAAGTTCAGAAACTTAGCCGGCTCACCCTAAGACTGGGTCGGCTAAGTTGGAAACTGGGTCGGCTCGGTCTAGGACTAGGTCGACTATGTCTCACAGGAAAACCCAGATAGAAAGCAGTATTTTCGAGCTATTGGCATGGTACACAACTGGAAACTGAGTCGACCCAGTCGCAGGTTAACCGGCTCGATCTTAAACTGAGCCAGCTTAGTTTTTATGGGTATGTTTTTTGTACGTGGGTTGTTTTGAATTTGGAAAGTTTTTCTATGAGCTTTAGGCTTAATCCTTTTATAAAGTATATATACTGAAAATAGGTCAAGGTTGTATATGATGCTGAATTCATTAAAATAAAACTCTTTTCTTTCAGAAATCTCTACTACTCTTCTTCTATATTCCTTGAATTCATTGTTCGTGCTTCTACAGTAATCTCTAAGGAGTTCTTTCTTATTGTTTGGCTAATCACCAGCGGCCACGTCGGTCCGTATGTGGAATTAATTTTCACAACAAATATATGATTCAAATTTTCAACATTAGAATGTTATATATTTTAAATTTCCAATTTTGTGATACACAGACATGTTTACTATGTTTTAGTTCTCTTGATGGAGAGAACCTCATATTAAAGAGTACACCAACAGAGTTCACATTATAAAAGTACACAGCACAATAAAATAGTATATATACCTCTCCATAACTAGCATAACACCATTGTAAAAGAGAGCTCCTTATGTTGTCCAGATCCTGCAATAATTTTTCCAGCTCTTGTTTCCGACTCTCTTGTGCTTCTGGACTGTATTCAAATTCACGAATCTGAATCACCAAAAGCATTATACTAGGATTCATCAGAAGAAAAATTGGTGGGAAAGATTAGAGAGTTTCTTTAAAATGGCGGAAAGGTCCACAGAAAAGTTTAAAAGAAAATAAATAAGGACTTATGCATGTTCTTGCAACTCAAAACAACATGCAACACAGAACTGTCAATAAGCATCACATTACCTGTGAACCACAACATGCCTTTCATAAAAGGTTTTCAGAAAAGAAAACTTACCTGAAATCCTCTTTCACGCGCACTTGTTTTAAAGTTATCAGCCACCCTACCAAAGAGTGTTACAGTGTAAAGAGCATACTCATTGTCCTCATGCAACTTCTTAGTTGACCGAGGTACCTAAAGAAATTCATATCCAAGGTTAGCGCCACCACTTAGCAGATACGGAATCCAATGTACAACATGCAATTTACTACATACTTGTTGCTGACATCTTCATATTGAGTGAGAAAGTGGATAAAACCTAAAAATGTATTACCTTTGACAATATGCGAGATAGTTTTTGCTTTGGATTTCAGTTTGATATCACTTATTAGATTATGTGCATGTTCATTTCTAATATAAAACTTGTCTAGCTAATGTATGGCTTTCAGTGGTCAAGGTGAACAAACAAGGGTTATTGATGCAAGACAAAGGCCCCTGCTCCATTCCAGTTGTGCAACTAGTGTGACTGTGTATTTGCTTTTTCACATGTCCTCTTTTCTTCTGTCATCAGTTCCAAAGTATGCACTCCTCATTCAATCTGATATTCAAGTTTAGTGCTTTTTGGGCTGCTGATGCTTTATATTTTCTTTATTCC
This sequence comes from Cocos nucifera, assembly GCA_006176705.1. Classification (NCBI taxonomy): domain Eukaryota; kingdom Viridiplantae; phylum Streptophyta; class Magnoliopsida; order Arecales; family Arecaceae; genus Cocos; species Cocos nucifera. The sequence goes on from QRFJ01000047.1 coordinate 2,668,858, forward strand.
TCATAACTCCAACTAATGTCGTCCGACTTCTCCCAGAAATATATTAAAGTAACCAATAGCAAATCTATAAAATTCTGAGCCAAGTTTTTGCTGGAATGATAAAAGGGTAGGATTCCATCTTTTTAGGGAACCAAATTGCCTTCGGTAAGATGCATTACAGACAACATCCTCATGCCCTATGACTGTGCAAGTTCATTAATAACCAATAGTGTGAAAAGATATCATGCGTAATCCTGTGTCATACTTCACCTAGTGCACCCACAAAAGCATTGGCTTAGACAGCTGTAGGGGAACATATATCAGAATTTTATCTGAAGATTCTGAACTAGTTGTACAGCAAAGTGTCTGAGAAGCTAACAAAAGACAGAACCTCATTACCAATTTCATATCCCCTAATAGCATAATCTTAAAAAGGATATCCTAGTGTCACAAAATGAATATCAAGATAGAAAGGTCACAAGGAAATGAGAATTTTTGAGCTAGATAGCTAGCAAGATCCTTCTATGTACCTGTTCATGGAATAATAAGGCTTGTTGGTTAGTATCATTGAGACCTATTTTTGACCAGCCTAGCTGAAAATATATAGAACGCATCCTACCATGATGATAATGACCATTATCTTTGAAAGTTCTTTTTACTGCTAATCAAAGTGAAGATGGTTAACTCTATAGTGATCAAGAGAGGATTCAGCTTGTTTAAGAAGAAAAGTCTTATCTATGCATATATATCTAACAAAGGAAAACATCAACAGTCTTGAGGATTCGGCTTGTTTAAGAAGTCTTATCCATGCAAATGTATCTAACAAAGGAGAAAACATCAATAGTCTTGAGTTACTTTTCCTTGTCTAACAGTCAATCAACAGAATCAAGGGTAACTTTCCATAGGAACAAAACACCATGTTGTCCCATCCCATCCCAACAGTGGTCCCGTCATACATCCCGGTGGATATCTTCCATCTTTCTTCCTCTATCTTTCTTTCCTTCTTTTCTTTCTTTTTTTTTCTACCTTCCTTTCCATCCTTTCCGTTTTCTTTCATTTCTTTTATCCCTTTCTTTCTTTTTTTCATTCTTATTCTTCTTCTTTCTCTTTCCTTTCTTCCTTCTTTCCTTCCTTTCTTTTTCATCTCCCTTTCTTTCTTACATTTTCTTTTCTTTCTTCTTTTCACTTTTTCCCTTTCGTCATCTCCCTTTCTTTCTGTCCTCTTTCTTCTTCTCTCCCCGCATGGATGAGTTTCGAAGTCTCAACCCCATCCTGGTCCCATTTTCTCACAAGAACGGGACAGGACAATTGGGACACCCCTACCCCATTGGGATATAAAGCGTTGCCTCCAATACAACAAGGTTATAATCCATAATGCCTCCTACACCAACTATGACGCATCAATAATGAAGCTGCCAAAAGATTATTTTGGATTAGTAAAATAAAAAGTTTCTCGAAGGGTTACTAAATCTAGCTCAGGGTCATCTGAACCACTCAATTCTGGTCATTTATCAAGATGGTTATAGTGTTTGGCTCAGCAAGAGTTCTGAACCAGGCTGAACTTAGCAGAACCACCAGATTCCACTCAATTCAAAGAGGTTCAAGCCTCTTACCATTTTATTGTTCCATTTTTCCTTCTTCTTTCTTTCACTTTAAGCTTCTTTCCTTTCTTACTTCCTTTTTCTTCTCCTTCATTCATTTCTTTTTCTTCTAATTCCCTTCCCTTCTTTCTTTTCTTTTCTTCTTCTTTCTTTCCTTTCTTTATTTCATTTTCTCTGTCTTTCCTTTCTTTCATTCTATTTTCTTCTTTCCAACCTGATTTAATTCTTAAGCAATATACAAAATAATCAGTATACGAAAAAAATATATATAAGAAAAGAAGTCCTATTTCTGAGCATGGTGATGAGTAGGCTCTGAAGTTCACAAAAAAGCTATCACTATCTACAGAAGAGGCAAAAACAACTGAAATGAGCATAAGAGAAGCTATGTGCCATGAATAACTAAAATCTAAAATATATAAAAATACACCATGCCACAATATTTTTTCTCTATTTTCTGAAAATCATTGATAGATGCATGAGATATTTTCCAAAGAAGAAGGTGGGTATTAAATTAGCATAAACACCAAATCAGTCTTAAACTAAAATACAAAGTATGAGGACTATAGTGCTAAGATCACCTTTCAAAACATAAATTAAATTAAATATTAAAAAAATGACAATATATCAAAAGACATCAGATTTGTTGTTATTAAAATCTTGGAATCCATGATCCAAATCTTATGATCTGGATAAAATAGCCTTGTATCTTCAGGTTCACATCCTCGAATCAGAATGTTTGAGGATCATAAGAGATCCCTTCATTCTTTTTTTTCCCTTTTTCTTCTTGTTCCCTTCCTTCCTTTTATTCTCCCTTCCTTTTTCTTTCCTTCCTTTATCTTCTTCTATCCTTCCTTTCTTTCATTTTTCTACTTTCCTTTTAAATATCCATAAAACTTAAAATAATCCACAAAAACAAAGAAATGAAAATCCAAGAAAACTAAAAAGCGATGTACAAAGTACCAAACCAATATGCATTTGCTTACGGAGTCTCAAATCTACACCATACCATATCGTTACAATACGGTTTTGTACTGTACCATATCAATCACGTACCAGAATGGTATGGTTGAAAACTGTACCAATTACATACCAATATCGTATGGTCCACTACCATACTAATCACATATGCATACAGTAGGGTTCAGTACCATACCAATCATATATATCTATGGTACTTCGTACCGAAACTATGGATGTTGTCTGGTATGCTTAAATTTTAATAGCTTTTCATCAATGTTGCCTTGCAAAATAAAATGTAACCAAATGATAAGTAATTCATCCCAAGAAAGCCTTGATTGTGGTTCTCAAGGGTATTTGTCCCTTAACCATCCATGCCAAGCTTTTCAAAAATCAACAACAGTTGAATCTTGCTCTACATAGAAATGACCTTGCCCCTCACTTTCCACAAGTAAGGTTTGCATTTTGTAACAAACAGCACCCAGAGAACTAGAACCTCCAGAGAAGAATTGTCGAGAACTAGAAAAGCCCTCATCTAGTTAACATTGCCTCAGGAAACATAACAATCAGACTTCCCATTAAATGCATACGTAAGAAAAGGTTGATCATACAAGAGGCATGTCGACTTTACTAATAGGACTGACATAATATTAAATCCAAAGAATGGAAGAATTCATTGAAGGATGAGACTACACACAAGTAAACAGCTTAAACTAACATAAAGCACATGATATGCAATTTAAGTGGAAACAACCATAATCAAAAAGTCTTGCCCAACTTTTATGTTGGCCGAGACTCACTCGTTCCATTAAGCATGAACTGCTTAAATGCGAAAGTTTTTAGATCCATCCCCATAGTTGCCATCTACAAAACCTTACACGTTCTTTTATTGACTTTTCACACAACTCAAGAACCATAGTAGTAACTAAATCTATCCCCCTACAACACTTTCCTCATAATATTCATTGCATATGCCTATACCATCTACACCAGTATCCTCGATATAGTCAACCGATGGACCTTTTGCACTTTGATTCATTTCAACCTAGCCTATCCTAAATAAACTTAACAAAGATGTACCTTAACATTCTAATCTCTTGAAATTCATCTTGTTCATGCAGGCCATTGCTATTCACCACTACTCCGACCACTATGCAATTGAAATTAGCAACTTCATGGAAATTATTGATGAACAAGGATTATAGACCTGTCTCTAAATAGCTGGGAAAAGGATTGATGCCTATCCTTGTTTTTATATGCATCATCAAATACGTGTTATCTCATAAAAATAATTTTCTAAAATTTGGGCATAGCACAAAATTCACAAGAGAATGACACTCTATGATCAAATGCACAAGCAAAAGATATTTCTGGAAATAAAATGGAGACAAGAAAAGGAGCTGGGTCAGATTGATATCATAAAGTCCTTTTGATCATCCAAACCACAATTTACATTAAATATGAAGACATAGAAGTCAGAAAACTTTACCACATATGTGGTCAATGTTTCATAGCTTGACAGCCAGTCCTTTTGAGAGTACTTGGAAACAACAGCAAGAAGTGTCACTAAATGTTCTGACGTGATGATATCCTCTGGCTTTACCAAATTGGAAAGATCACGGACAGCTAAGCTGAGTTAGGCAGAAATGCATTTCAGTTCAATTTTACAAACTTGGTGCCTTTTGAGGAGAACATACAATGACATTTACTAAGTATGACATCAAAATTGCAGCAGATCTTGAATTCATGTACTGCAAAGTAACAGTTCTAGGTATTGAAATGTTCATAGTGTCAGCCAATCGGTCATACCTTCCACTCTGCTTTCTGTTTATTATATTTAGCTGACCACGGATATTGTTATACTCTGCTGCACGAACCTGCAATATACAAATGTTGGTGGCAACTTCAGGGTTCATTTAAGCTGCTAGTTAATAAAAATTACATCCTAATGACTGGATGAGACTTTAACCCATTGAACTCTCATGGTTGCATCAGTTAAGTGTCTTTCACTGAACCAGTTTCTTATCAGAAGAGAGAGAGAGAGAGAGGGGGGGGGGATAAGATTCCTACATAAGCTATTACGACAACAGGGAGATAGAATAACTGACTAAGAAACCAGAAAAATCTTTGAAACCAACCAAAAATCAGCAAATAATGAATACCAACCAGCGTAAGTACAAAGGTAATGATTACACTAAGTGCCTCGACAATCTTGAAGCAAGGTAGCTTACTAAGGCAATGCCTAGATGAACATCTATGACAAAGCAGCATTCAGGCCAGCACCACTTCAATATCCAGCATTATTTTTCCTATCCTATTTAACCGTTCTTTTAGAGCTTTGTTAGCTTTATTTTGATGTTGATTTCGGCCCATTGTACCCACATAAATATAGGCCTACTTTAGGATGTTCAGTAATTACTCATCTTATGTGTTGTTTATAAACATGAAGCATGTTTTAGGAAGCTGTATTTTGCCGTCATATGTGAACATTAAAGCTATTTTAGGATGTCCAATAGTTTGTTTTTGCTGACTTCTGTTTAACAACAACATCATGGCAGGTGGTATTTTGATGTGATATTTTGAAAGATGTGAAACATGAAATATAATGTTCAAGAAGATCATAATTCAAAATTGTTAAAACATGAATAATTAATGTTATGGTGTTTGTATTGTTTTCACATACAAATAATATTTATTTCTTATGAAACATAAATTAGAGCCTTGTTATCTTCATGAGAGCACCTTTTGGTTCATAGTCCCTTGGGCAATATAGGGATCAGGTCATCTGAAGTGTGCCTTCTGCCTTTGACAACCTTGGACCATTATATATCAATATCTAGGAACCAAGATTAAGGTATTAAACATGTGGGCATGTATATACCAGATGAAACACGATAATTTGGTTGAGGTCATGGTTGGTCCAAACATTTAGACCCAAGAATGACTCATTTAACATCTCGAATCTTTAGGATCAAGAACCAATCTAAAGGTGTCACATTAACACGTCCAAATTTGTTTGATTTTTCTTTTGGTCCAACCCATTTGCAAACCTTATAAGAATAGCTAACAATTAGAACTCTTATTCATCTAATCAGTTAGTACCTATTTAGTAAACCATGGAAGTTTATAAGAAGAAAATGAAATCTTTAGATCATCCATTGTTCTGTAGATCTTACATGACTAAAAACCTTGGATTGAGTCATTTGCAATCCTATAATGGCTAATTATAATTTATGCATTCTAAGTTTTCAATTCACATTCTTGTTTTTACTCTTATTAATTGGTGATCCTAGAAGAAAGGACAGTGATACCGATAAAATAATCCTATTGAGGAAAAATATATGAATGACAGAAGAAGGAAAGAAAGCGATACAAGGGAATCATCAATCAACCTTCATGTCATCTTCAATTTTCGCTACTTGAACATGAATGCTGTCAACAATCTCCCTCAGTGGCGACATTGTCGGATACTTGGCTTCATCCCAAACAAACCTGCCATCCCCAGAACCATTCATTTCCCCAAAAAATCAGAATTTTTCATCAAAAAGCATCAGAAAAAAATGAAAACTCCGATTCATCCCCACAATTCCGTTACCTCGTGAGGTAGGAATCCACGGGAACCCCATCCACCGTCAGCGCACCACCCTCAACGCCAGAAGCCCGCTCCAGGTCCTCAATCTGGCGCCGGATCTTATGCGACACTCCCTCGATGAACGCATTCGACTGCAATTCCCCCCGAACTAACATTACAGCAAAAGAAACGAGACGACAAACCAAAACAGAACTATCAGAAAATTCCAACAAGTACCTTGGCGAGATCATCACTGAGGGCGAGCAGCGAATCAAGGGTTCCCACTCGGAGATCGGGCGTGTTGAACTGCATCAAGATCGAATCAAGAATTCAAAACCTAGATCCCATAAAAGCCTAAAAGCCGGACGAGTGAGAATGGGGGAGGGGATCGCTTACTCGGTAGAGGGGGGTGTCGAAGGAGCGCTTGGAGATTGATTCTTGGAGTCGGCTCCAGAGGGAGGAGGCGGAGGACTGGACGGGGAGAGAGACAATCCAGTATCTTGTCGCCATCACAAAGCTCCGACGATCTCAGATCGATGTCTCCTCGCTTTCCTTCTTGATTTTCTTTTTTTTCCCTTCTTTCTATAACAATGACAGAGGAGAAGAAGAGAAGGGGAGGATCGTCGATTGGGAGGTGGGAGCGGCAGGGAATTATTGGGCTAAAACCCCCCTTCCTGAAGAGGAAACAAATGTTGCCTGGCGGAGGGTTCGGGACGCGGTACCATGGCTAGCGGAAAGGTTCTGCAGCTGTTTGGGGGAAAAGAGCACACGATTCCACAGGTACCTTCACAAATGTCCTTTCACGCATTACTCTGATTATTTATTTCTATAGGACCCGATCATTCGAATATAATTTCATCTATCAGGCTGGGCCATGCCGGGTTAGATAGCCTGGGTAGGATCCCAAAAAATTTCGGGTTGGGAAATTCTTGTTGCACCGCGCCCGGTGATTGGCGCGCGCGTGGAACCGGACCGTGGCGTCCGGAAATTTTTTTTTTTCTTTTTCTTCCGGTCCCGCGCGCGCCAATCACCGCATACGGTGCACAGTATTCCCGCTACCAACCAGGCCAAGGCTTAAAGTTCTTTCAAAATTGTAAATCGAACCGGACACGAGTCCAAACCCGAGCTTAACCCGAACTTAATTGGGCTGGCCCAGGTCTAGACTGGAGCTTCTCGTGCATAACTTTGGCGCAAAATGAGGCGGGGAAGAGAGACAACATGAGACCGTGGGAACAAAAGAGTGAGAAGAGAGTGGGAGAACAAAGATCAGGAAGGAGAGAGAGAGAGAGATGAGATGAGAAAGAAGAGAGCGGAGACAGATCGATAGGGAGAGGGAAGATCATGACAGAATCCGGAGGGGACTAAGGAGAGAGGAGAGAATAAGAAGAGAGTGGTCAGGTGGGAGAGAGAAAAAAGAAGGGAGAGAGGTTAGGTGGGAAAGACGGATTGAGACGGATAAAGCAACGAGGGGAAGGGAGCGAAGAGGGGAGAGGAATTGGGTTAGAAAGAGAAGATGGAGAGAGATTGGGTGGAGGAGAGTGTGGAGACGGAGGAGAGAGGGGAGACCGGAGCTGGAGCAGAGAGAACTAATAGTGGTGAAGGGACTGGAGAGAGAGAGAGAGGACTGAGGAGAACGGTCTCAAGTTGGACTGGGTCCACCGTCAAGCTCGGGCTTTGAGCTGGGCCAAGGCCGATCCGAAACATCAACTTAGCCTTGAAAGTAAGGGTGCCTTTTGGTTAACTATTAAAAAAATATTTTTTTTAATTTTTAAAAAATAAAAATTAAAAAATAATATTTAATAATATTATAAAAATAAAAAATTAAAATTAAAATAATTAAAATAATTACTTTATATGTAAAATAATTTTTTTTTATTTTTTACTTTTTGCTTTTTATATACTTACTTTTTACTTTATAGCAACGTAGTTACTAAACATATTTTTTACTTTTTTATTTTTATTTAATAATAAAAATTTAAAAAAATAAAAATATATTTTTAAAAAAATTAAAAAAAGTAACTAGACGTATAAATTTAGTCTGAGCCTAGATCGAACAATCTCGAGTCTAACCCAAGGCCCGACCAAAATCGGCCTAATCCAATATGCCATGGCTTAGCCCAGATCAATAATTAATATATATATATATATAGAGAGAGAGAGAGTGAGAGAGAAACACATATACATACACACTCGCACACCATTACACCTATTAATGTATGACATGCTAGTTTATACATGTAGGTATCACGCAAATTTAGACACGAGCTCATCGAGGCAATGCCAACGTACTTTATGATCTTAATTGCAAGTTTCAAAAGCCACTCATGAATAGAGCCCGCAGATTATGTAAGGTAGGATCGGTACAATTCAAATTCGGTATACAAAAGATATTAAAGGTGCGTTCACTCTGAAATAGCGTGCCATTCGCAAGGGACTTTGGGATATAGTTGCTGTGGACTCACCGACAACCACACCTACATCATATGTTGTGAACAAATTTCCAATGCTCAACAAGAATGGCATCCAACTCCAAGGGAAACTTCATGATTCCTCCAGTTTGACCCTCTCCTACCTTACTGCAAATTTTCTGAGATATGCATACATAGCCAATTAATGTTGGAGGAGCTGCAAACGTGGCCCGGCCGCGGGAGGAGCTAGCTGCAGCATCTCAAGTCTGAGCTGCGGCATTACAGCATCTCCACTCAGGTCGCGAGCATTCGAACAAAAGAGCTCGACCATCACCGTATATCAATCTGCGTTGCAGGATTCCAAACAGACGATCCAACAAATAGACAAAATAATCTCTCTCCTAGTGAGTTATTTCGATGACAAATTTCGAGCTGACATGGAAAAACCTCTATGCATGCCATCGTAATGTTAAATTATCAACAGGAGTCTATAAGTTGAAAGCACGAATTGAGTCACAACTCCGGCACGCACACGGGCATCGTCACTTTCGGCCTTGCCGCCAACCACAAACTTCTGAGTACATTGGCATTAATCAGTGGCTCTTGAAACATGATCTTGACAACAGGCTTGCAAGCGACAAACACCATCCAGCAGCAGCGTACGTACCCTGCCTGACAACCGGCTCGGGTGACCCAGTTCAAATTTCTCACTGAATCCGGTTTGAATTTATCGACCGACCGGTTGACAAGCACGCCGTAGCCCACCTTGTGCTCCAGTCACGGGTTGCATGCATCGCTAGCACCAAGCTCCCACTTACCTCATCCACCACCGCCGGTGGTGCTGAATGCTGATGCTGATGCTGATGCTGTGGTCCGTAATATGATGTTACCTTTACTTCCCCTGAAGCCAAGTGATATGACACACTGTCCTCGATGTCACCACCATCTATGATCTACATCCAGAAACCATTCCATTGCATAGAGATCGAAAGATTTGAATATAGATCACGACCTCCAGTTTCTCTATGTTACGATATCCATATATATTCTTCCATCTATAAGATATAGTACATATTGATAGACAAAACACGACTTATTCATGATACAGCAACAACGTTTGTTTAGGAGTTATTTATTATGTAAGGTAGTAAAACTTAAGAAAATCAAACAGCACCATCACAAGAGGTCATCAAGTGGTGGGTTCCACCCAAACCTTGTAAGGGGTTCAGCATTAGAAGGGTTTCCCATCCTCTCTTCTGAGAAACCCATTGTGAAGTCAGCTGAAAAGGCATAATTCAGGCCATCCCCATATATGTTGCTCACTCCATAAGCCATGCTCACACTATCTAGCAACGGGTAATATAGGTCAGAATACCTCACACTAGCCACCACAATGTCAGGCACAATGGAGTCAAAGATTTCATCATCTGCAGAGGCAGCAAGCTGTTCTTTTTCTGCCTTCTTTGCACGAATGACCTAAATATCAATTCAATGGCAAAGAAATAGACCATGTGTTAAGACTGACAAAAATCAAAATTCCAGAAAAATTGCAAAAAATTAAGATTAAATAAGGAGCAATTACCAATCTATCTTTTTCGTCATCTTTGTATATCATGATAAAATCACCAATTTGAAGGCCATGAGCATTAATGAAGTTCGCTGAGTTAAGTTCAAAGAAAATCAAGATGAAAAGCACTTCTAGCCGGCAGCAGATGACAGCAAAGAGTTCTCTATTATCAAGAGTAAATAGCAATGAGGAGCTTACCAGTGTTGTCAAGTATGTACATCCTGCTTTTATTGTTAGGCCAGTATCTGTTACAGGAGCATAAAAGAGTGAGATGCTATCTGGGTGGTGCTAACATATTAGAACATAAATAAACCCTACAAGAAATGAGAAGTCATCATCATCTACATATGTATGAAGACATTATTGTGTTGACATAGTCATTCATTACTAGAATCATGAAATCATTGTACTGACTTGTGAATTACTGAACCATAATCACCTTTGCTGCCAAAAAAAAAATCCTCTCATAAGAAACAAAAATGAAAAACTATTTTGTTTTAATTTCTTCTAAATAAAAACATCCTAGTTGGATCAAGCCATCTAAGAAGCGGCTGACAGAAATATTTATCGCTCTGTACTTCATCAGTGTTTGCAATTGCTCCTATTGCTTTGCACCCAGGTGCACACACGCACAAGCACACATGTGCATATGCACCAACAAGCACAAGTGCACACAAGGATGTACAAACACAAGATCACACATGCTCCTCTTTATCTAGTTCAGATCTGTGGAGAAGTGCAAGATTAGATTCATATATCTGCATGTTTATAAATAACTAGTGTTTGGTGCCACACATGAGAGAGTATGATGACCTTTATAACTGGTTTTCTGGAGGAAACATATATCAAAACTCAAAAACATATTAACAATCTCAATAAGCAAAGGCTTGGAGTCCATACAAGCATGCTGAATTCTAGGCCTCTTGTGTTATGTATTAGATAATACATCATTCCAAGGATTGAGCAGATTCAGTCAAACCTGTATTTGAACGTCCAAACCTGAAAGGTCTCCAAATCATCCATGTTGATTGCAATACCATTTCTGGCTGTAAGGACTGGAAGGTAAGCCTCTGCCTCTCTCTGAAAATAAGAATGCTCATTAAATAAATGGTGCATAATTTGTGGCACATGATGTTTAAAGCTCAGTAATTAAGGAGAATGCCACGGTGGCATACATCAAAGTTGTGCATGACACTAACCTTTGGAAGAACAATTCTTCCCAGGGAACTAGCATCGCTGTGACTAAGCTCCTTTTGCAGGAGAAATGTCAAACCATCCACAGCTTGCTACAATAACAATCAGCAAGAATCTCTCAGATGAAAGACTGATGGGAATTTTAACATGAAGATCCTTATTTTTTGAAATAAATCTTACATCAGGGTCAAGGGCTGGCACGTTCAAATCCAGCATGGAAAGCTGCAAGGTGGAGCAGCTGAATATGTCAGACAGCGATACAAGAAATTGAACATTTATACGCTAGTTACAAAGTCATAGAAGCTTCCATCAAAAATACAAAGTCACAGGAGCTGGCTTCATATATGTAGGCTTCCAGACAAGAATGGGTGATAGGTCAACAACTCATATTGACAAGAAATAAGTACTGGTATTTGTTATCACCCATCCCGTGTCAATGAGGTTCAGATTTCCATATACAAGCTCACAACTATTGCAAGGGAGTAATATGGTCAAAGCAGACACATGAGGGTAAGCTGGCATTAGTACACCTGTGTGTCAAGATAAGCTCAAGTTACTGATTTCAGGAGTTCAATCTAGCATGCAAACTCCAGAAGTAAACAAAGCAATTAGGTTACTCATATACCAAGCCTGCCAAGCAATCAAGTTTGGAACGGTTATTTGCTGGACCTGGCAAGGTTGTGCAAGTTCTCTGGAACAAAGCTCGCAATGCTGTTTGCAACTTAAAGCCTTGAAATTAAGCAAACAACGAAAATTTACAAATCCATCCTAGATTAGGAGCTTTATTGATATTTTCCTGTTCTAATTAGAATGATTTGGGAGGGGAAAATAGGGGGATTAGGTTGTCATTCTAGGTCAAGTTCCACAACAACTTGAATCAAGTAACCAGGTCAAGTTAGTAACAATTCTTTAACAAGAAATTTAATAAATAAAATTCTTATTTTCTCAAAACTGTGTAAGTTTTGAGAGTTTATTTAAAACTCACAACAAAAGCAAACAGAAAATCAACTAGGAAACTTGGCAGCTCTTTCATCATCGACGACTATCCATACTTCTTTCAAATACTAACTCCTGCAGCCTTTGATATTCTATTTCTTGGAAAATACAAATTCCACATATTTTTCCTCAGACTCCTGAAATAATAGGCCTATGTGATATTATTTCCACCAAATGATCTCTAGTTCTTCCTGGAAAATTAGCATCATTATCTGGATAATCAAGTCTAACTCATCACTAGACATGCAATTAGCCTGTGATCTGGGCTCCTGCTTCAGATTCATTGGCCATAACCTCATCTTCTGTATACAAAGTTATAAATGGCAACCATTGTAATTCAGGTTACACCATCAATTTAAAGGATGGTATTTAATATAACGTGTTTTCTAGTAATATTAAGTATATGCAATTACTACATTAACCCCTCGTTGCCTAAAGAATGGAATAACCTTGTGGCATATACCAAGTAAACTTAGGATTTCCAGTAATGGATGATGCTGTTTAAAATATGGGAAAACTAATTACCTCGTTGACATCATGCACAAAGGAAAAAAAGCATTGTTCTCTTATTCTTTGCATTTGATGTACAAGAATCTTAATCAGTATTGCAGTCCAGTAAGCAAATAAATGTAAGCAACAATATATTAAGGGATTTTTTCCTGTTTCCTGAAATGAATAATGGAAGGTAACCAACACCCCTTCTGTTCGACCATAATTTAGTTGGATCCAATCTGGATAGAAACCAGTGATAAACAAAAACCAATTATAGGCATTAAATAAGGCATATAACCACATATGACATGCATCAAATTAGTCTTTCCTATCAAACCTAGCCAATTTCAATAATTTTTTAGAGCTTCGATGGTGAGATCATACAATTGAAAAGATTCAATGAATAGCAGTGTTAGCACAGTAATACAATAAAATTATACAGTTGGTGTAACTCTCTTATCATGCCCTTCTTATCTAGCTATTTACAAGCTGCAAGGTTGAGGAGCAACATGACAATTACACATCAGCCGTTAAACCTTTTTTTTATGTAAAATATCTGTGTTACTGAAGCATCTCTTCAATAAAATTATTTCTAATGCATATCTATGTTCCAACTAAGCAGGCATCTCATCTTTCCAGTGAAGTACTACAGTTATTTTTGAGAAAGCAGACATAGAAACATAAAGCAAGAACAGACATGTAGTAGATTATACTGCAGAAACAAGGGAACAGTTGGAGAAGGATGTTATTTTCGACGAGAATGATATGCAACAAGAAAGTGGCGAGCTGTTTGGAGGCAATTTCCCAAACACCCAATATGCATAATTTAACAAGACAACCTGTATAGTCAGTGAAATGAAATCATGTAGATAAAAATTATCCAATCTTTTTGAAGGTATACTTGTTTAACTGGAATGCTACAAAGCCAAGGTCCTTAAGTCTGATAAATAACACTGTTGATGCAGAATCTGGTCGTCGCCGGAATCCGCTGGAGTGGAGGCCGATGAGGTCGCCGTCGGGAACCTGCAAAACAAAGTCCCGTCCGGAGCCGGTGGGGGGTGGCTCCAGCAAGAACCTCCGACGATCAAGTCAGCTCTGACCAACATGAATGGAGTGCTCGGGAATGAGTTCCGGAGCTTGGAGAAGAAGAGGAGAGCCTAGAGATCAGAGTTCAGAGATCAGAATTAGCGTATCTGGAGGATCCTTTTTATAGCGGAGCTTCATGGTGACAGCTGTAGCCGCGTGCTGGCGGGCTGCTCGAGGTCCGGCGGAGTCAGTCTCACGGAAAGGTGCCGTCTGCGGCGGGTTGATGGTGACAGCCATCGCCGCCTGATAGGGGGTCGCTGTCGCTTGCGGCGGACTGATGGTGATGGCTGCAGCTGTCTTGATACTGAGCCGCTCGGAACCGAATGAAGGGTTGAAGGGCTTCGTCGTGTGCCCATTTTGGAGGAGTTCGGACTCCTGAAGAGGAAGCTCGGAAGGAGTTCAGCTTCCGTAGGCGTCTGGCCGGACGTGCGCGGTTAAAGTCCGGTCGCTAGGGAGTTCGGTAGAAGCTCGGTCGGTGAGAAGTCCGGCCGGAGGACGACCGCTGAGGAGTTCGGCCGCTGGAAGCCCGCTAAGGAGTTCGGCCGCTAGGAGTTCGAAAAAGTTCGGCCATTGCGAGCCCAAGGAGTTCGACCGCTGGGAGTCCCGGTCGTTGAGCAGTTCGGCCGGCCCTAAGAGTTCGGCTAAGATCCGTCCGCTGAAGCTCTTCCGTGGCTACTGGTTGCTTTAGGTTGAGCATCGAGCTAAACTTCGGCAGGAGCGAGGTTTATCCCCAACAAACACAAAGCAGATAAGCTAAAAATAACTGCATGGCATGTTCTTCCACTATTTTCAGTATAAATTGGCAATGAACAGAGTCCCAAATCCTAGTAAACAGGGAGCAATATGACATGGCTGTGCCAGCAGCAGCAACTAGAGGCTGTCAGGCAACTAGCAAAGGCCTAGTCACATACTTTTTCAACTTCATGAACAATCACGAATGTTCTCAGATTTAAACCATAAGGGAAATTTCCTTTTTAGATTTTTCACCAAATGATTCAAACCCTGGCAGATAATTCAAGGATTACCAATGATATTTTCTTAATTGTTTTGAATTCTGTCATTTTGTCGAGATAATTCTCACAGATAATTCAAGGATTACCAATGATATTTTCTTATTTATTTTGAATTTTGTCATTTTGTCGGGATGATTCTGGCATTCAATTTACATATTTACAATCCCTCTTTCTTTCTAGCTTCTCTCATGATTTTGTTTGAGTTTGTGTTTTTTTCTGTGTGTGTGTGTGTGTGTATGCGTGTGTGGATTACAAATTATTCTGCTTGCAATTTTTTTTTTTTAATCTTCAACTTCTACTGGCTACCCCGCAATATAAGATCTAATTCACACTTTGAAAAGAAAAATTGTCAACCTGCTGAAACAGGTAAGCTATCTTAATGTTTCTTATGGTCAGTCCTTGCAATTGATTCATGTAACCAAGTAAAAGCCACAAATTGTTGTTTAGGAATACTTGGAAGCATGCAAATTTGTAAGTTTTCTGACATCTCTTGCATTCTATAATTTTTTCAGCATGTTCTCGAGTTATGTTCTCCCCCCATTTTTATGCTATGTTATAATTTCTAGATTTCCTTTGATTGTTCTACCAGTATACAATTTTTTGGCCAAGTCAAGTGAAGCTGCAACTCTAATCTGCCATATGTGGCTGTAACATCATGTGAAACCAGAACAGGACGCTGCACTCAATTCACTGCATCTGAATACAAAATCTACGGTGAGCTATATGTTGGATTCAATACCAATTGCTTCAAACTGTCATGTAAAAGCCTTGATTAGTCAGTTTCGGAGTGTAATCATCAAAACTAACACGCCTCAAATCTTTAAATTTAAGAAAACATGAGATGACAGTAGCGACAGAAGAACTGTTCTGCCCGTTATACAAGCTCGAGCTGCTACCAAGATTATAGCAAGAAACAGAATGCGACAAAATGTTTAATCCACGGAATCTTATAGGCATGGATCTCCCACAATCTGTTAGATGAAATTAAGCAACCATGACACGATTAGGCCTGTGGAGATGAATTCAGTTTTATTCGCACAGAACTTGTAATCTAGCAAAACTAGCTCTGAAACCTCAAGATCTAAAGAAGTAGCACAGCAGAACTGAAGTTCTGAACTTATCGTGCTCATCGATGAGCCCAGCATGGCATATGCCACAATAATGGGCCGAAACCATGGAGGATGTCCCCTCTGTAAAGAAAGCTCGAAGCTTTGAATGATGGAAAGAGAAACGAAACCAATCCACGAAAAAGATCAAGATCGATAGCAGGTTACCAGCTTTGGACGGGCGGGGGTCATCCAAGGGAGACCAGATCGATCGGGCGGTCGAGATCTACGATCTAAACCTCATCAAAGACCATTCGACCCATTGGCCCAGTTCTTCAAGGCCCATCAACCCGACGAGCTACATAGCGATATAGCAGGAAACGCTCGAAGAGAGGCGGTGCGAAATTAGGAAGAATTGTACGTAAAAAAGAGCAGCAGCAGAGAGTTGCTTACACGAGGCCCAGGCAGACGGCCGGTCTCTGCCTCGGTGGACGGCGGGGCAGCGACGTTCTGCACAACTTCGGGACGTTGCCTGGCGGCGGTCCTCCTCCTCCGGCTCGCCGGGAAACCCACGGCGCTCCGGAGGTCGGGGACATCAGCGCGCGCATCCTCCGCCTCCGTGTCCGAGGGTTTGGCCGCTCTGGCGGCGGCCGTGCGGGGCAATCTGGTTCCGACCATTTAAGCTAAGCTAGGGTTAATTAGGGCTGGTGAGGGAGGAAGGAGGTGGGAGGGGAGGGTATAGATAGAGAGAGGAGGGAGAATTAAGGGAAAAGGTGAGCAAAGACGAGAGAACATGGGATGGGACGGGGTTTAAATGAGGGGATGGGAGGATGGTTTAGGGTTGTAGAGGTGGAATTTAGCGAGAGGAGGGGCTCCAGGTGTTGAAAGGGCTCTGACTTCGCTGCCCCAGGAATCAATGGCCTTTTTTTACACCGAGATGGATCTCCCGCTCCGCTCCGCCTCCTCTTTCTGAGACGTCCATAGAAAGAGAGAGTGCAGACAAGCAAGCAGGTTTCTAGTTCTCATGAGGGGGAGCACGGGGAGTGCGGTTTTCTTTTATTAATTATTTAATGACGGACGTGTCCCTCCTAGAGTGGGGTGGAAGTCGGATTGTCGGGATACGGGGTGCGCTCACCTTCTTGGTCTCCTCCTGGAGGACTCGGATGCTTGCCGTATCATAGACGTCGGGATTGCCGCACGCTCCATCCAGGAGCCACGACCGTCTACTTTGGGACATCTCAGGACACACGAACGTCGATAAACATCAGGAGCTTGTTCATGAAAATTTCTTGCACGTCTCTGAGATGGATTGTAATGAACAGATTCCTAATTATTCAGTTCGCTGCGGGTTTCCCTTTTTTTTTTTTTTTGGGGGGGGGATGATAGTTTAGTTCGCTGAGTTTGCTCGATGAATCCATAGTATATGGCTGGCAATGGAACTCAAATCATGTTTGAGCCATGTCTGCCTTGTGAGTTGTGACACAATTAAGATATTTTGGTCAATGATAGAAGTAACCTCCAATCCAAGCGAGGCAAAAGCAAGATTTTCAACCTAGCGAAACCCTTATCAAATACAGAATGTATGGTGTCTTGAGTATAAATCTCTTAGTAAATACAAATAGAAATACTTTAAAATTTTGACTGATCTTTTTCTATTCTGAATTTATCAATAAATTTTTTTTAAAGATTAGGATCTTAATGTATTGTATATATTCAATTGACTATATATCAAGCAAAATTTTTATATCTCAATCTTAAAATATTGGCCAAAATATTAGAATATCTAGGCTCTATGTATGTGTGTGTATGCAAGCTAAGATTAATGAAGATCACAATTTATCTTACTCTTGGGCACCTACCGTATGAGATGATCAAGATCCTGATCTTTGGATAAGAATAATTCATCATTAGAAGATTTATAAGAATGTTTTTTTTAAAAAAAATAGATAGAGAGGAGGATGCTGAAAAGTATGAAACTATCTAATAAAAAAATTTAAAATTTATTAACCATTATAAATGATAATTGAAGTCCATATGGATGACTCCCTAAGAATTATAGAATGAGAAATATTAATTTTTATAAATAATTAAGATATATTATTTTTTTGTAAATGAATGAGAGATATTCACTACTACAAAAAGAATCTACGACAGCACATATTATTACAGCGATTTTTGAAACGCTATAATTGAGTCTACGGCAGCAGTTATAAAGAACCACTACTATAGGATTGACCTATAGCAACGGTTATAAGAAATCGCCACCATAGTCTAACCTATGATAGCGATTTCTTGTAATCGCTGCTGTACGTTGATCTATGGCAGCGGTTATTTATAACCGCTGCAATATTTTTTTTTTATTTTTTTTTAAAATATTGTATAATTTTAAAATTTCATGTCCATCTTCATCGTTCATTATCTAAATAATTATCATTAAAGTATCATCACAAAAGATCTTCTCGATCTGATGGTCCTAGCTTCATCGATCAGAAAAATTTAATTTTGACGACCACGAACGACGATGTGATGATCTGATAGATGAAGACCTTCGATAGGTCCAAAAATCTATAATGATGATCTCAGTTATGTTTGCAGCGTACTATCAAAGTTTCACTTCAATCGGATATCGTTATCTTTGTCAATTTAGTATAAGTTAATTTCGATCATTAAATGATAAACGAATAATCAAAGGACTAGACGGTGTCCGATTATGAGATAATTTTTTTTATAAATAATTTTAGCTACTATTTTAATCATTTTTTATGGTGGTGATTATAAAATTCAACTCGTGAGACTAAGAACGATCTAAAACTATACGTCGTCTGATAATCATTCTTGAACTCCATTGGTTGTTATATGCATGTGCTCGTGCTTTTGCAATATCTACTTAACGTGAACGGTTCATATAAAAATGATTTAAATTTTACTATCATCATCATATAAAATGATTAAAATTATAATAAATATCATTTAACTAAAAAATTATCTCGTAATCGAATGTCGTTTAGCCCTTTGATCGCTTATTTCTAATTTAATGGTCGAAATAATTTCATACTAAATTGATATGATAATGATATCCGATTGAAGTAAAACTTTATTAGTATGCTATAAATGTCATCGAGATCATTGTTGCAGATTTTTGGATCGATCGAAGGTCTCCATCTATCAGTCATCGCATCGTTGTTCGTGATCATCGAAATCAAATTTTTCTGATCAATGAAGCTAGGGCCATCGGATCGAGATAATTTTTTGTGACGATACTCTAATGATAATTATTTAGATAATGAATGGTAAAGATGGACATTAAATTTTAAAATTATATAATATTTAAAAAAAAAAAAAAATTATTTTCAATCTATGGCAGCGGTTACTGAAAATTATTGCTATAAATCTATGACAGCGGTTATGAAATTGCTGTCGTAGATCTATTGCAGCGGTTTTAAGTAACCGCTGCCATAGATCTATGGCAACGGATCAAAAATTGCGGCCATAGGTTAGGTTAAAAATCTTCAATTTTTCTTTCCTTCCATGTGCTCTCTCTCACTCCCCTCCTCTCCATCGTCGGTGAGACTCCATGCATCCCATCGCCGCCCGCCCCCGGCATCCCGACCGTCGCCCAACCGCCCACCCCTTGCCCTCCCCATCGTCGATGGCCACCGCCACCCCGCCCTCCCCATCCCTATCCCCAGCTGCTCGTCGCCCGCCCTCTCCATCCCCAACCACCTACCCCTTGCCCACCCCAGCCGCCACCCTCCCCATCCCCAGTTGCCACCGCCCGCCCTCCCCATCCTCGGTCGCTTGTCCCCCGCCCTCCCCATCCCCGGCTGGCACCGCCCCTGCCCTCCCCATCCCTTGGCCTTTCCATCACGGCGCCCCTCCGAGCCCCTCTCCCTCTCTCTCTTTCCTTTTTCTCTTTCTCTCTCTTCTCTCTCTATCTCACTATCTTGCTCTTATTTCATAGGTTACCTCTAACGCAGTCGTCTTCCTCTAGCGCCATCGTCGATGACCTCTGGAGCTTTCGATACAACCCTCTTTCTATAGTTGTAGGTATATTATTTATTTTAATTTCATAGTATTATTTATTAATCGCTAAACTAGATCTATCAACAGGTCGGGTTCAAGTCGAAATCTAGATATTCAGATCCAGATCCAATTTTAATTACTAATATCAGACCAGAATTCAAATACCCGATGGGTCCATACTTGAAGTATCAGATCCAGATCCTAATGGATCCAGGGTATCCAGATCCGATTTTGGAATCCAAAACTAAGAAAGGGAGAGGGAGAGAGGGAGGAAGGGGGTCCGGCCTCATCGTCGTCGTCAATGAAGAAGATCGAAAGAGAGAGGGAGGGTCGTGTCATGTCGGTAGGTTGAGTCTTGGACTGTGCCGACCGCTAAGAGAACCCCTATCTTATTGTTTTTGTTTATTGCATTGCATAGTGATAGATCCATCAATTGATTAGTATACATAATCTTTGGCATCTATATATTTACATGTAATTGTACGGATGGTACCTAAGCAATATCTTTGATTATTGTTCAACATGTTATATTGGTTAATGTTCATTAATGTTGCAGGTCACGATGGTACCGAAATACCATCTAGCTTTCACTCCTATCTCTCAATGGGTTACGTGGAGTTCAGCATCTGAGGAGCAGTTGGAGCATACTCCATCCACCTCCGCATCGACTGCTCAGAGACCTCCACCGTCGGCATCTACTCCACCGACATCTAAGCCTCCACCATCACCCACATCTCCGACACATGCTACTCCACCGGCATCTAAGTGTACATTTTTATTATATTATTTATTTTTTTATATAGTATTTGTATACTTATATATTTGCATAACGTATTTTCATTACAGGTGCATCATCCAGTAAGACATTTCGTGATCCCACACGTATGGCATATGTGTGAAACCACCAACATCAGGTGATGGTATAGTATTATTGGAGATAAACCTCACTTCCGTCGAAGTTCAGTCTGATGCTTAGCCTAATGCAATTGATAATCACGGAAGAGCTTCGATCAAAAATTTTTTCTCCAACAGTCAAACCCCAGCCGAACTCCTCCAGCAGCCAAATCCCTTTCAGACTCCCTCCAGCGGCCGAACCTCTTTCAAACTCCTATAGCAGCCGAACTCCATCCGAACTTTCCATCAGCTAGACTCCTTCTGGACTTCTACATTAGTCGAACTCTTGCCAGACTTCTCCTTTGGTTGGACTTTTCCATCAGTCGGACTCCTCCCGGACTTCTCCTTCAATCGGATTCCTTCAAGAGCCAAACTCCTTCCGGACTTCTCCTTCAGTCAAATTCCTCTAGGAGCTAAACTCCTTTCGCACCTCTTCTTTAGTCAGATACCTCCAGGAGTTGAACTTCTTCTGGACCTCTTCTTCAGTCAGATTCCTCTAGGAGCCGAACTCCTTTCAGACTTCTCCATCAGTCGGATTCTTCTAGAAGCCGAACTTCTTTCGGATCTCTCCTTCAGTCAGATTCCTCCAGGAGCCAAACTTATTTCAGACCTCTCCTTCAGTCGAATTCCTACAGGAGCCAAACTTCTTTCGAACTTTTTCTTCAGTCGAATTCCTTCGAGAGCCGATCTCCTTTCGGACTTCTCCTTCAGTCGGATTCCTCCGGAAGCCAAACTTCTTTCGAACTTCTCTTTCAATCAGATTTCTTCGAAAGCCAAACTTCTTCCAAACTTTTTCTTCAATCGGATACCTTCAGAAGCCGAACTTCTTTCGGACGTCTTCTTCAGTCGAATTTCTATAGGAGCCGAACTCCTTCCGAACTTCTTCTTCAATCGAATTCCTTTGAAAGCCGAACTTCTCTGGACCTCTCCTTCAGTTAGATTCCTACATGAGTCTAACTTTTTTTGGACTTCTTCTTTAGTCAAACTTCATCTGAATTCCTCCAGTGGATTACTTCAAAATTTTAAGTAGTATTCCTTCTAGATGATCCTCTCTAGTCGTATTTCCTTTAGGAGTCCAAACTTCTCTAGAATTGATATATGTCAAAGTTCATCACCAACCAATGCCTGCTTTCTCTAAACTTTGGCTATTAAATCTTGATGAACGGGTACATCACTACAAGCGACACCTCTCTCCGTAGCAAATCCCACGTGATCTCGAACGACCCACTATCGGATGGTTATGACTGTCACTATCAGTCTGACGATACTTCTCTCTTTCTAGCAAATCTCATGCGGCCCACTGTCGGACGATTATGGCTGTTACTATCAGTCTGGCAACACCTCTCTTTGTAATAAATTCCATATGGCCCTGAGTGACCCACTATCGGACGATATGACTGTCACTATCAGTCCGCTATAGGCTCCATCTATAAAAAGGATCCTCCAGATACGTTTTTTCTAAGCTCTCTTCTTCTTTCCAAAAACTCTACCAAATTTTTTTCTGAGCACTCCATTTCTATTGACCAGAAGAACTGATTTGATCATCAGAGGATATTATCGGAGCCACTACCACCGACTCCGGATGAAATTTTATTTTGCAGATCACCAACGACGACCTCTTCCTCAGCTCCAGCTCGATCCGACGTCGATCAAATTCTACACCAATAAGATTGGCGCTAGAGAAAGGGCCCTTTATTCTTGAGGTACTCTTGTTCTTAAAGGAGTGCTCAATCGATCCTATGAATCTTCTTGTCCAAGGTCCATCTCCATCCTCTCCCTCGATCCCAAGAAATGCCTCCAAAGAAGGCGACTATTCGAAGATCTACCGCTTCTGTCACTAGATCCAAGCCAGACCCATCCATTCCTGCTCTAGCACCGACGTTTCAACCTCCTCCACCAGTGGCCATGGTAGATCCAGAGCAGTTTAACCTACTGATGTAACAGTTTCAGGATCTTATCGAGATGGTGCAAGCCATGCGACGGCCCCTGATAGGAATGTAATGTTGTCGTTAAAATACCGTATTTATCAGTTTAATCTGACTTCTAAAAATAATTAAAAATACATAGATAGCAGTGAGTCGGATCGAATCCACAGAGAAGATAGTATTTTTAGATTTGAAATCTTTGATTTTATAAAAGAAAAAGAAAAGAGAAGAGTTTTGGAATCAAAAGTGAAGACGAAAAATAAAAAATGAAAATTAAGAGGTGTAGTAATTTAAACTTGGTACTAAGATCTACTAGTTAGATCTTAGCATCTACTTGCAATAAAAAAAAATATAATTAACATGCAAAAATTAAATTGCAACAAAAATTAAGAGCATAAAATTAAATAGCATAAAAATAAATATTATATTAATTAAAAAGTTCATAATTTAAATATATAAAATAAAAAAAAATAAAATAGATTGATCTCTGATCTTGGATCGGTATTGGTGGAAAGATGGTGTAGAAGCTCTGCTCTTCTTCTAAGCACCAATTGCTTTGAAGCAGCCATTAACCCATAGCCTGGCTTCATCCTGTACCAAAGCTTTACTTTGATTGGAGATGTTGATTTTTGAAGGCCTAGATCCTTTTTATAGAGCTAGGAAGGCTAGATATTTTTTGTGGAGGCAATGTGGAACTAAGGGTTGTTTTAATTGTGAAAATAGAAAGAAATCTGAGTGAAATTTAAATTAAAATAGCCCCTATTGAGTTCTTTTAATTTTGGCCGTTGGATGGTGATCCGATGCTTCCAAAAATACCAAAAATAGATGTGTAATGGCCCAGATCAAGTCAAATTAATTTTTGACCATTGGATCGCGCTTGATGGAGGAATTTACGTCGTTGATCATGCGCATAAGAGTTTGATCACCGTCGGAAGCCTTCTGGACCGTCGGATCGAAGATAGAATCAAGCATTGTCGTCTGATGGCAATCCAGATGAAATCAGCAACCAAAAAAGAATCTGACCGTCCGATCTTGATCGCAAACAACCACCACCGCACGATCATGCATTTACTATTCCCATGGACCGTATGGACTGTTTACATCGTGCACCGCAATCAATCAGTACCTTCTATTAATAGATGAAAAGACCAAAATGCCCTATGAGCCATGATTAATTTTCTGTAAACCCTTTAGGGGTCTAGGTCTACCACGTGGCAGGCTCTGATTTGTCGGTGTCTGCTGAGCTGGCGGTCCATACTATTCTGTAGACCGACTGATGGCTTCTAGGCTTGAGTTGACTAGCTTGAATGGCTTGGCGCATCAGCTTGGTTGACTTGGCTCGATGCGTTTGGATGCGCCGGCTATTGTAGCATGGCGGCTTGAGCCATTTGAGCCGTATGTTATTTTTCATTTAAATTTTTTTATTTTATTTCTTTAGAAATCCATATCTTTACCGTTTTAGCTCCGTTTTGCTCCAAACTTATTTTATTACGATCAAAAAAATGAGCTCTTTTCATTGATTATAAAATTTTATTTTTTAATTTTTATTATTTTTTAATTAATTTTTTAATTAATAAAAATATGAATTTCTCAAAAATTATATATAAATTGATCATTAATTTTTAAAAATTAATATAAATTAATTAATAAATTAATATTTTTATTAGTGAATTTATGATACTTATCACATCCTCCAACTTTAGCTTTGCTCATCCTCGAGTAAAGAAAGAATTTAGTTTTAAATATCTTTTTAACTTTAGAGTTTCGAATTTTACCTAAGCAGTTTTTAAAATGGCCATTGATATTTAGTAGAGCGTAAATGAGACATATCATTGGGGTATTAATACTTATCAATAGAAAAATTAAGTAAAAAATATTAAATTTTTAAAAATTTTTTCTAAATTATCCCACCTTTATCTCTGATTTGTCTAAACTTTCATATAGGCAAGCGTATTGCTACTTCCATCCTTCATTTATTGATTTTTATTTTTACATTATCCATTTTTTGATGCGAATATCATTGCTTACTTAGATAATAGGATCCGATTACTCGATAGAAAATTAATATTTTTTTTATTTTATTTTTAACATTGTACCACTATTGAGTGTCTTAACCTCTTAAGCTTTCTATTTGATCCATGTAGAGAGTCTTGGGCCAATAACTCTCAAACCAGTTGGCTTTAGGGCACTAGGTATAGAATATTTCTTAGGCTTACTGGCTCGAATCAAATAGGCTACGAGTTAAGACTAGCTTTATAATGAGTTTCTTTGCCCTTTCCATCTTTTGATGTGAAACTCAATGCTTGCTTAGGCAAAGAGGCCCGGTTACTTAGTGAGAAATACTTAAAAACTATTTTATTAAAATAAATTTATTATATGAAGAAACGTATAGTTATCCTACACAAGCCTATAAAAAGTGAACTTTTCTTTGATGCTAGTAGAAATAATTAGAAATACTTCAAGAAAAAAAATTTTTATGTTCTAGACTTAACTCTTTATTGAATTTTCTTAATACTTGATTCCTCAATATCTCACAGATTCTCTGATCTATGTATCAATTTTTTTTTAAAAAATGCTTAGTTTAATTCGATTCTTAAGCATAATCAAGGTGTCTAAATACTAAATACTAACTTTTTTGAGGACTTAATATTTTAAAATTTTTATTTTTTTCTTTCTAACTTAATCGACATTGTCCTCAATGGAGAAGAAAAAAAATAAAGGGTGTAATAAAGAACATGAAAGAATACATCTGACTATATTTTTGGTCCAGCATATGCCTTTAAAAATTTGGGCTCTTCCTCCAACTTATTCAAATTATTCTAAAATAAAAATAAATTAAAAAGATAAATTAGATAAAAATTAAATATTGGATTGCCTCCCAATAAGTGCTAAGTTTACCGTCTTCAATCATACACAATGCAGCTTACTATCCTGTGTCAAATATTGGATTGATAAATTCCAATGATTTTGGATTGCCAATCTCATAAAGTTGATTTGTAATCCTGTTATTGATATAATCATTATTAATTTTAGGGATATAATTTATAATTCCATTCTCAGGTCCATGTTTATTAAGAATTTCTCCTATTTGTTCTTCTAAAATACTCATGAATAAAATTTTAGGAGTTAAGTTTGATTCAATAGGTGCTGGAATGGTGACTAAAGACTGTTTTAATTTTAAAGATAAATTAATGTGATCTTGCTTAAATAACTCCATTGATATTTCATTACATGCCTCTTGATTTTTGTAAGAAGAATCGGCTTCTTGGGTTGAAGGGAATAGGACATTAGGATTATAAGTTTTTGGTAAATCATCTATTCTCTTTTTTCCTATTTCTATCTCATTTAAACTAGAACCAGCATCAGTACTAATTTCTGACTCGGATTCTTCTATGTGGTTAGTCTCAGTACTAATCTGTTTCTCTAAATTTTTATTTTGGCTAGCATCAGTACTAATCTCTCTCATCTGATCTTGGTATGGGTCCATAAGAATCCTATAGCTTTTAAGTTCAGGAATTACTTTGGTATTCTCAGATTGGGAATTCTTAAATGTGACATTAAATTGATAACTTGGTCCAGGTATTGGTGGACATTAGATGGATTGTTTGAAATTGGTAGGTTCGGTAGTTGATCTAGTTCTTTCCTCGTGTTAGACTCAACTAATTGTTCTATTTTAACTTCTAACTTGGCAATAGATTGCTGTTGAGTCAGAATCAATTGTTGAAGTTGGTTAAATCTATCATCAGCTAGATTGATCTATTGAGGAGGTGGGTATGAGGGATGATTATGATATGGTGGTTGGAAAGGCTTACTAGACTGACCTCTATTATAGGCATAATTTTGGTATTGGAATCTATTTTGATAATTTTGTATCGATGAAATTTAGGTTTGAGCCTGAGTCTATTGAGATGTCCAAGAAAAATTATGATGGTTACTCCAATCTGGATTATATGAATTTAAAAATGGATCATTAACCAGCTTAGAGTAGCTTTTAGCAGCTTGAACTTGTTCTTAGATAAAAGATGAAAACTGTGCAGTCATAGAACATTCACTCACATGATGGGTTAGGCTAGCACAGATTGAACAAATCTCCTGATAATTAGAAGATGATGTGAATTATGCAAGAGATTATTGACCTAGGATTAGGACTTGATCTAATTTCTAAGCAAGAAAGTCCACTTTATTTATCAAATTTAAATCAGTCTTATGACTAGATTCTAGATGTTTAAATTCATGGATCCCTGCCCAGGTTTGGTGGAAAGATAACAAAGCATGGTTAATTGAGTTTTCACTCAGAATTTCAAATAAGGTATAGACTTCGTCTTCACTCTTATTCATGAATGCACCTCCACAGGATGCATCTACTATCTATCTGTATTGATCTCCTAAACCCTCATAGAAGCTTGAACTATTTGCCACTTAGACAAACCATGGTGTGGGCATTTTCTAAGAAGTTCCTTAAGTCTCTCCCATAACTCGTGAATCTATTCCCCTGAAAGTTGAGCAAATCCAGTGATAGCTCGTCTCATAGTATTGGTTCGGCCTATAGGATAAATTTTTTAAGAAATTCACTTTACAAGTCAGCCCAAGTTTTAATTGATCTCCCTATTGTCCCAAGCCAGCACTTGACTTTGTCTTTTAATGATAAGGAAAATAAAATTAGTCTAAGGGCATCATTAGTTAAATTTTGATTTCTCACCGTAGAGCAGATTTTTAAGAATTCATCCAGATGTTTATAAAGATCTTCATTGGTGTTCCCATAAAAAGATGAAAGCATCTGAATTGTAATCGACTTGATTTCATAGTGAGTAGCATGAATTTTAGATAATTGGATACAAGTCGATGGGTTATAGATGGAAGAAATAAAATATTTCTTCATCTGCTTAGGTGGTTCTCTAAAATTTTCAGCCGTTTGGTTATCAGATTTAATACAATTCAACCTTTTAATTTTATGGTTGGGTTCAACTAGATCAGGTAAAGCGATTTTCTACCGTACATGCACTAGTGCAACCCTAACGTGTCATTCAAAAAAAATTTTAGAATTTTTTTAATATTTTTTTATTATTTTATTATATTAAAAATTAATTATTTTATTTATTAATTTAATTTAATTATTATTTTTAATATTTTTTAGTTAATCAAATTTAATTTTTATTTTATTTTAATGGCCCAGATCAATAGTTAAATTTAATGGCCTAGATCAAGTCGGATTAATTTCTGACCGTTGGATCACGCTTATGAAGAAATTTACACCATTGATCATGCGCGTGAGAGTTTGATCACCGTCGGGAGCCTTCTGGACCGTCGGATCGAAGATAGAATCAAGCACTATCGTCCGATGGCGATCCGAGTGAAATCAGCAACTGAAAAAGAACCTAACCGTTCGATCTTGATTGCAAACAACCACCATCGTACGATCGCGCATTTACTATTCCTATGGACCGCGTGGACCGGCTACATCATGCATCACAATCAATCAGTGCCTTCTATTGATAGATGAAAAGATCAAAATGCCCTATGAGTCGCGATGAATTTTCTGTAAATCCTTTAGGAGTCTAGGTCTACCACGTGGTAGGCTCTGATTCGTCGGTGTCTGCTGAGCTGACGGTCCATACTGTTCTGTAGACTGGCTGATGGATTTTGAGCTTGAGTCGGCTAGCTTGGATGGCTTGGCACGTCGGCTTGGTTGGGTTGGCTCGATGCGTTTGGATGCATCGGCTGCTGCGGCATGTCGGCTTGAGCCGTATGTTATTTTTCATTTAAATTTTTTTATTTTATTTTTTTAGAAATTTATATCTTTTCTGTTTTAGCTTCATTTTACTCCAAACTTATTTCGTTATGATCAAAAAAATAAGCTCTTTTTATTGATTATAAAATTTTATTTTTTAATTTTATTATTTTTTTAATTAATTTTTTAATTAATAAAAATATGAATTTCTCTCAAAAATTATATATAAATTGATCATTAATTTTTAAAAATTAATATAAATTAATTAATAAATTAATACTTTTATTGATGAATTTATGATACTTATCAGCCTCCGACGGTAATTCCATTAGGAAATCCATCATCGGAATGTCAAGAACTAGCATATCCATCACCTCTGAGAAGAAAAAATAGAGAGCAAAAGATCCTTATTCAGATCATGATTCTTCTTCAAAAAAAACCTTTCCTACCTACAGTCGAAAGCCTTCCAAAATCTGCAAGTGAGATGACGTCCTCGATCAAAAACTATGAAAGATGGATCGATGGATTGAGAAACTCCACCATATCGCTCCGACTCACCATGATGATGTCTACACTGATCCTCCTTTCTCTCTCCAAATTATGCAAGAGCCCATTCCATCGAACTTCGAACTTTTTTAATTTGAAAACTACGATGGAACCTCTGATCCGATCGATCATCTAGAGACCTTTCCGGACCATGATGCTGCTCCATGGTGCACTAGACGCCATCTTGTATCGAGCTTTTCCATCTACCTTAAAGGAAGCGGCAAGAAATTGATACTCGACATTAAAGTCGGATACGATCTTCTTCTTTGACCAGATGAGCCATCAGTTTGCAACTCACTTCGTTAGCAGCCGACGTCCGCACCGAGGTTTGAATTCTCTTATGAATATCAAGCGGAAGGAGGAGAAATCGATCCAGGCATATGTTATCCGATTTAATACTATTGCATTGAAGATCCAAAATCTGGACCAGTCTGTTCAATGGCCGCACTCAAGGGTGACCTTCAGAAGAATGATTTGCTGTTCTTCCTAGAGAAGAAGTACCTCAAAAATTTTGCCAATCTGCTAGCTCGAGCTGAAGGATGTGTCCAAACGGAAGAAGCCTTCAAATTGAAAGATGAGAAAACTGCAGAAGAGTGGCAGGCGGACGAGTCTAGTAAACCCATGGCTGATAGAAGGCCGAATGAAGTTCATCCACGCTCACGAACTCCCCCCGACTGCAAACGAGCCCGAACTCCTCCTCGAGCTCATCATTAAAGAAGCTCCGATGGAAGGACGCGAAAAAGTTCTCTCCTCAGAAGGTTTCACAACTACACCCCCTTAATGCTCCAAAAATGCAAGTATTGATGGAGATCAAGGAGCAACTATCGAGGCCTGAAAGAATGCGCACTCACCTCGACAAGCGCAATCTTAATAAATACTGCCTCTACCATCATGATTATGACCACGATACTGAAGAATGCATTCAGTTTCAAGACGAGATCAAGGAGCTCATCAAGAGAGGCCGACTGGATCGATTCCTCAGACGCTGGCTTGAAGCAAGAGAAGATCGATCGACGGCACTGCCACAGCCAGAACCACTAAGGAGGAAGGAATAACAAGGAGATTGGCTACCTCTCGACAGCATCAACACTATCTCTAGAGAACTTAGTACTTCAGCGAGCCACCATCTCTCAGTCTCGGAGCCAGGGAAAGCTTGCCCTAAATTGGAAAGGCCCATATGAAATAGAGAAGATCGTCCGGTCTGAAACTTATCATCTGAAGGAGCTCGGAGGAACAACACTCCCACAACCTTAGAATTCAAAAAATTTGAGAATGTACTATCAGTAATTTTTCTTTAATAAAATTTTTTCATTTCAATATTATTATTTCTCAGTGCAAAAACTATGTGATGATAGAAAAAAAGTGATCAAGAGTGATCATATTAGGAACAGAAGGAGAACCTCGTCCTAACATGAGTAAGTCGAAGACCTCCGATTATTTAAGATAGAAGAAGGAGAGATGCCCATTCAACTGCCCATTTGTGTCCCTATTATCAGGAACAGGAGGAGAACCTCATCCTAACATGAGCAAGTCGAAGACCTCCGATTATTTAAGACAGAAGGAGGGGAGAGGCCCGTTCAATAACCCATCTGTATTTCTATTGCCATGTTAGGAACAGGAGCAGAACCTCATCCTAACATAAGTAAGTCGAAGATCTTCGATTATTTAAGACAGGAGGAGGAGAGAGGCCCATTCAATGGCCCATCTGTGCCCCTATTGTCATATTAGAAATAGGAGGAGAACCTTATCCTAACATGAGCAAGTTGAAGACCTCCGATTATTTAAGATAGAAGGAGGGAAGAGGCCCATTCAATGGCTCATCTGTGTCCCTATTGCCATATTAGGAATAGAAGGAGAACCTCATCCAAACATAAGCAAGTCGAAGAGTTTCGTTTATTTAAGATACGAGGAGGAGAGAGGCTCGTTCAATGGCCCATCTGTGCTCCTATTGTCATATTAGAAATAGGAGGAGAACCTCGTCTTAACATGAGCATATCGAAGACCTTCGATTATTTAAGACAGAAGGAGGAGAGAGGCCCATTCAATGGCCCATCTATGCTCCTATTACCATGTTAGAAACAGAAGGAGAACCTCATCCTATTATGAGCACGTCGAAGATCTTCGATTATTTAAGATAGGAGAAAGAGAGAGACCCATTCAATGGCTCATCTGTGTCTCTATTGCCATATTAGGAACAGGAGAAGAACCTCATCCTAACATGAGCAAAGATGGGAGAAGGAGAGAGGCTCGTTCAATGGTCCATCTGTGCCTCTATTACTATGTTAAAAATAGGAGGAGAACCTCGTCCTAACATGAGCACGTCGAAGACCTTCGGTTATTTAAGATAGGAGGAGGAGAAAGGCCCATTCAATGGTCCATTTGTGCTTCTATTGTCATGTTAGGAACCAAAGAAGAACCTCGTTCTAATATGAGTAAGTTGAAGACCTCCAGTTATTTAAAATAGGATGAGGGAAGAGGTCCCGACAATGGCCCTTATGTGCCTCTATAACCCATTAAAAATAGGAGGAGAACCTCGTTCTAACATGAGCAAAGTCGAAGGCCTCGTTCATTTTAGATGAGGTGAGAAGAGAGACCCTGACAACGGTCCTAATGTGTCCCTACAGCCTATTAGGAATAGAAGAAGAACCTAATCCTAACATAAGCAAAGTCGAAGGCCTCGTTCATTTTAGATGATGTGAGAGGAGAAGCCCGGACAATGGTCCTAATGTGCCCCTATAGTCCGTTAGGAACATGAGGAGAACCTCATCTTAACGTGAGCAAAATCGAAAACCTCCGATTATTTAAGATAGAAAGAGGAGAGAGGGCCCGTTCAATGGCCCATCTGTGCTCCTATTGTCATGTTAGAAATAGGAGGAGAACCTCATCCTAACATGAGCACGTCGAAGATCTTCGATTATTTAAGATAGAAGGAGGAGAGAGGTCCATTCAACGATCCATCTGTGCCCCTATTTTCATGTTAGAAACAGAAGGAGAACCTCATCCTAACATGAACACGTCGAAGATCTTTGATTATTTAAGATAGGAGAAGAAGAGAGGCCCATTCAATGGCCCATTTGTACCCTTATTGCCATGTTAGGAATAGGAGGAGAATCTCGTTCTAACATGAGCAAAGATGGGAGGAGGGAAGAGATCCGTTTAATGGTCCATCTGTGCCCCTATTGTCATGTTAGGAATAGAAGGAGAACCTCATCCTAACATAAGCACGTCGAAGACCTCCGATTATTTAAGATGGAAGAAAGAGAGAGGCCCATTCAACGGTCCATCTGTGCTCCTATTGCCATGTTAGGAATAAAAAAAAAATCTTATTCTAACATGAGCAAGTTGAAGACCTCCGATTATTTAAAATAGGAGGAAAGAAGCCCCGATAATAGTCCTTATGTGCTCCTACAATCCATTAGGAACAGGAGGAGAACCTCGTCCTAACATGAGCAAAATCGAAGGCCTCATTCATTTTAGACGAGATGAGAAGAGAGGTCCTGACAACGGCCCTAATGTGCCCCTACAGTTCGTTAGAAATAGAAGAAGAACCTAGTCCTAACGTGAGCAAAATCAAAGGCCTCGTTCATTTTAGACGAGGTGAGAGAAAAAGCTCGGACAACAATCCTAATATGCTCCTATAGTCCATTGGAACAAGAAGGAGAACCTCATCCTAATGTGAGCAAAATCGAAGGCCTCCGATTATTTAAGATAGGAGGAGGTGAGAGGCTCCGACAATGATCCTTATATACCTCTATAATTTGTTAGAAACAGAAGGAGAACCTCGTCCTAATATGAGCAAAGTTGAAGGTCTCGTTCATTTTAGACGAGGTGAGAAGAGAGGTCCAGACAACGGTCCTAATGTGCCCCTACAACCCGTTTAGAAATAGAAAAAGAACCTCATCCTTACGTGAGCAAAGTCAAAAGCCTCGTTCATTTTAGATGAGGTGAGAGGAGAAGCTCAGACAACGGTCCTAATGTGCCCCTACAGTGTGTTAGGAATAGTAGGAGAACCTCGTCCTAACGTGGGCAAAGTCGAAGACCTTGTTCATTTTAGACAAGATGAGAAGAGAAGCCCGGACAATGGCCCTAATGTGTCTTTACAGTCCATTAGAAATAGGAGAAGAATCTTATCCTAATGTAAGCAAAGTCGAAGGCCTCATTTATTTTAGACAAGGTGAGAGGAGAAGCCCGGACAACGGCCTTAATGTGCTCCTACAGCTCGTTAAGAATAGGAGGAGAATCTTATCCTAACATGAGCAAAGTCGAAGATCTTGTTTATTTTAGACGAGGTGAGAGGAGAAGCCCGGACAACGACCCTAATGTGTCCCTACAGTCCATTAAGAATAGAAGGAGAACCTCATCCTAATGTGAACAAAATCGAAAGTCTCATTCATTTTAGACAAGATGAGAAGAGAGACCCTGACAACGGTCCTAATATGCTCCTACAGATTGTTAGGAACAGGAGGAGAACCTCATCCTAACGTGAGCAAAGTTGAAGGCCTTGTTCATTTTAGACGATGTGAGAGGAGAAGCTCGGACAATAGCCCTAATGTGCCACCATAGTCCGTTAGGAATAGGAGGAGAACCTCGTCCTAACGTGAACAAAATCGAAGGTCTCATTCATTTTAGATGAGATGAGAAGAGAGGCTCCAACAACGGTCCTTATGTGCCCCTATAGCCCGTTAGGAACAGAAGAACAACCTCGTCCCAACATGAACAAAGTCGAAGGTCTCGTTCATTTTAAACGAGGTGAGAAGAGAGGCTCCAACTCGGTTGGAGATAAGATCTCTCCCGAGCTTCAATCTCAATAGGAGATAAGATCTCCATCAACCTCATCTGAAGATAAGATTTCTTCTGAGCCTCCTCCGAGCCTCAACATCAATAGGAGATAGAATCTCCTTCAACCTCGGTTGGAGATAAGATCTTCTCCGAGTTTCAACTTCAATATCAACAGGAGATAAGATTTTTTTCAACCTCAGCTGAAGATAAGATCTCCTCCGAGCTTCAACGTCAACCTCAATAGAAGATAAGATCTCCTTCAACCTCAGCTAGAGATAAGATCTTTCCCAAGCTTCAAATCCATCAATAGGAGATAAGATCTCCTTCAACTTCGATTGGAGATAAGATCTCCTCCGAGCTTCAACTTCAATCTCGGTAGGAGATGAGATCTCCTTCAACCTCGATTGGAGATAAGATCTTTTCTGAGCTTCTAGAAGCTTCGACCTCAACAGGAGATAAGATCTTCTTCAATCTCGACTGGAGATAAGATCTCCTCCAAGCTTCAACGTCAACCCTAAATAGGAGATAAGATTTTCTTCAACCTCGATTGGAGATAAGATTTTCTCCGAGCTTCAACATCAATATCAACAGAAGATAAGATCTCCTTCAATCTTGGTTGGAGATAAGATCTTCCTCGAGCTTCCAGGAGCTTCAACCTCAATAGGAGATAAGATCTCCTTCAACCTTGATAGGAAGTAAGATCTTCTTCGAGCTTCAATCTGAATGGATGCAGAGCCCGAAAAAAGACTTCGACAGTCATTTTTTTTGTACTTCCTTCCTACGAATTTCGAACTCAAAAGTAGGGAGACTATTGATGGGGATAAACTCCACTCCTATCGAAGTCCAGTCTGATGCTTAGCATAATGCAACTGATAATCACGAAAGAGCTTTGATCGAAAATTCTTTCTCCAATGATCGAATCTCAGTCGAACTCCTCCAATGGTCGAACCCCTCCTGGACTCCCTCCTACGGTTGAATCCCAGCCAAACTTCTTCAAACAGCCAAGCTCCTCCAGCGATCGAACTCCATCCAAACTTCTCCATCAGCTAGACTCCTTCTAAATTTCTCCATCAGTCGAACTCTTTCCAGACTTCTCCTTCGATCGGATTTCTCC
This sequence comes from Cocos nucifera, assembly GCA_006176705.1. Taxonomy (NCBI): domain Eukaryota; kingdom Viridiplantae; phylum Streptophyta; class Magnoliopsida; order Arecales; family Arecaceae; genus Cocos; species Cocos nucifera. The sequence continues at coordinate 2,703,777 of QRFJ01000047.1, forward strand.
ATCAGTCGGATTCCTCTGGAAGCCAAACTCCTTCCGGACTTCTTCTTCAGTCGGATTCCTCTAGGAGCCAAACTCCTTTCGGACCTCTCCATCCATCGGATTTCTTCAGGAATCAAACTCCTTCCAAATGTGTCCTTCAGTCGGATTCCTTCAGGAGTCAAACTCCTTCCGAACCTCTTCTTCCATTGAATTTTTTTAGGAGCCAAACTTCTTCTGGACCTCTCCTTCAGTCGAATACCTCCAGTAGCTAAACTTCTTTCAGACCTCTTCTTCAATCGGATTTCTACGAAAGCCGAACTTCTTTCGGACCTCTCCTTCAGTCGGATTTCTGTGAAAGCCAAACTTCTTTGAAGCTCTCCTTTAGTTGGATTTCTATGCTGGACTTTTTCTTCAGTTAGATTTCTTCGAAAATCGAACTCCTTTCAGACTTCTCCTTCAGTCGGATTTCTATGGTAACCGAACTCCTTCTAGACTTCTCCTTCAATCGAATACCTCTAGGAGTCAAACTCCTTCCGAACCTCTCCTTCAGTCGGATTCCTACAAGAACCAAACTCCTTTCGAACTTCTCCTTTAGTTGGATTCCTACAGAAGCCGAACTCCTTCCGAATCTCTCCTTCAATCAGATTCCTATAGGAGTCAAATTCCTTCCGAACTTCTTCTTCAGTCAAACTTCATCTGGATTCCTCCAATAGATTACTTTCAAATTTCAAATAGTTTTCCTCCCAGATGATCTTCTCTAGCTGTATTCTCTTTAGGAGTCCGAACTCCTCTAAAATTCATATATGTCTAAGTTCTTCACCAACCAACATCTGTTTCCTCCAAACTTTAGTTATTAAATCTCGACGAATGGGTACATCACTATAGGCGACACCTCTCTCTCCATAGTAAATCCCATGCAATCCCGAGCGGTCCACTATCAGATAGTTATGACAGTCACTATCAGTCTGACGACATCTCTCTCTTCATAGTAAATTTCATGCTGTCCCGAGCGATCCACTATCGGATGATTATGGCTATCACTATCAATCTGGCAATATCTCTCTCTCCTTAATAAATTCCACGTGGCCCCGAGCGGCTCACTATCGAATGGTATGGCTGTCACTATCAGTCTGCTATAGACTCCGTCTATAAAAAGAGATCCTCTAAATATGTTTTCTCTAAGCTCTCTTCTTCTTTCCAAAAACTTTGCCAAATTCTTTTCTGAGCACTCCATTCCTATTGGCCAAAAGAGCTGATTTGATCGTTGGAGTGGCCTGTCGGAGCCACCACCACCGACTTTGGATGAAACTTTATTTTGTAGGTCACCAACGGTGACCTCTTCCTCAACTCCAGCTCGATCTGGCATCGATCATATTCTGTACCAACAAGTATGATGCGGAGGGAAGGCCAGTAGAGGAGACCATGGGAAAATGCATTCCATTTTTTGAGTGCTTATGAGGCGGTCAGACATTATTTTTGTAGAGCCCAGAGACTGACGATTGATGGATGATACCATCAGAGATCGAATATGGAAGAAGATATGGATAAGTGCACCTTAATTATATTTATGTATTTTACATGTTTATGCTATATTTGATTAGAATAATTTTATAACTAACTTTTGATAATTTTATGTAGAGAAGGTATAATTTTTCTGATTATGAGAGGGCTCGAGATGCCCGACTGAAGAAGATCGAAGAGTTATACCGAGGCTTCAAGGTCAAGCTCCACAGAGGATGGCTCAAACACTGACGAGACACTTCAAAGAAGCTTGTTCCATGAATACAGGACTGTCCTCCGAGCTAGGAGTTCGAGATAAAATTATTAATTTTTAAATTTTTTTAATATATTTAAAATTATATTTAAATATTTTTTTAAATATTTATTATTTATTTAAATACTTGTTAGGCTATCTTCCATCAGAATCGAAAGAATCGGACAGCTCAGGATTATACGCACACTCTCGACCATGAGTCTATGGTCAGTCATGTGTATAGAGAGGTAATGAATTCTTAATCTTAGTAGATAAATTAAATTAATATTTTTTCATATTTCTGATAAACTGATCCATTGTTATAGCCGATGAGAGATGGAGTGATGTCCAGCCATAGCGAGATCTTCCGATCCAACCACATGGACAAGAAGGGCAGACCGATGAACGCCACGATCAAAAGAATTTTTGTAAGTATTAAATATATTAGAATATATGATTAGTATTATAGCATCTGTTATAAAATTTTATTTGCACTTACAATTACAGGATCAATTAGATGCGCTTTCTCGTGAGGGCCCAGATACCTTTGGCCCTCATGACCATCTATCTTAGGTCTTGGGACCTGAGCACTCTAGAAGGATCTGATGCAGGCCCAGATATACGCTGATCAGTTATTGGTCTAAGGCGAGCGTCTCTTCATAGACTTTCGATATCGTCAGTCAGGAGGAGCTTGAGGCAACATTGGCATGGGCAGATCATACTGCGATGCGGATAGATCAGGCTGAGAAGTACGCATCTCATTTGGAGGGCATCGTGAGAGACATGGTGTCGACGCTCAGCGTGCATTTTGGAGGTACCTTCATGGGCTTTGAGGATATATTAGCACGCATCTCATCTGGAGGGCATCGTGAGAGATATGGTGTCGACGCTCAACACGTATTTTGAAGGTACCTTCATGGGCTTTGAGGATATGTTAGCGTACATTCCAGCTCTAGCTTCTTCAACTTCGGCTCCAGCTCCAGCTCTGCCTCTAACTCATGCTCATTCTCCCAGGGACGACGACGATATAGATTTAAAAAACTTTTGATATATTTTTTTTAAATATTATAATAAATTTTATTCAATAATAAAATTTTAGTATTTTAAAAATATTTTTATATTTATAATATTTTTTGTGTTATATATCTCTGCATTTATTAGGTAAAATATAAAAAAAATTAAAAATTTATATTTTTTTAATTATTTAGATGCTACGATAGTGATTTTATAATTGCTGTTGTAGATATGCTAATCACTATCATAGGCAATGCATCAACCGCTGCATTAAATCTGTTGGTGTAGAATTTGATTGACGTCGGATCATATTGAAGTCGAAGAGGATGAGGTTACCGTCGGTGACCTACAAAATAAAATTTCGTTCGAAATTGATGGTGGTGGCTCTAATAAAATCCTCCGATGATCAAGTTAGCTCTTCTGACCAATAAAAATGGAGTGTTCAAATGAGAGTTTGATAGAATTTTGAAAAGGATAAGAGAGCTTAGAGCTTAGAAAAAATATATCTGGCGGATCTCTTTTATAGATGAAGCTTGATTGATGGTGACAGTTATATCGTCTGGTAGCGGGCCGCTCGAGACTATGTGTAGTTTGATACGGAAAGAAAGGTGTCGTCAAACTGATAGTGACAGCTATACTATCTGGTGATGGGCCGCTTGAGGCCTGATGGAGTCTGTCATGGAAGGAGGTGTTGCTTGTAGCATCACCTATAGCAAACTGATGGCGATCGTTCGTCGAGATTTAATAGCCATAGTTCGGAGGATGCAGGCATTGGTTGGTGAAGAACTTCGACATATATCAATTTTAGTGGAGTTCGAACTCCTAAAGAAAATATGTTTGGAGAAAATTATTCGAGAGCAATCCATTGGAGGAATCCGACTGAAGAAGAAGTCTGAAAGAAGTTCAGCTTCTGAAGAAGTTTAGTCAAAGAAGAAGTTCGGAAGAAGTTCTGCTCTCGTAGGAGTCTGACTGAAGAAGAATTCTGAAAGAAGTTTGGCTACTGGAGGAGTTCGACTGTAGGAGCAATTCGGAAGGAGTTCGGCTTCTAAAGAAGTCTGAATGAAGGAGAAGCTTGGAAGGAGTTCGACTCTCGTAGGCATTCGACTGAAGGAGAATTCTGGAAGGAGTTTGGCTCCTGGAGGAGTTTGATCGAAGGAGAAGTCTAGAAGAAGTCTAGCTCCTGGAGAAGTCTGGCCGAAGGCAAAGTCTGGAAGGAGTCCGACTCCTAAAAAGTTCAATAGAAATTCAACCGTTAGAGGAGTTTGACTGGGGCTCGATCATTGAGAAGTTTGATCGATTGAAGGAATTCGACTAGAACTCGATCGTTGAGAAGTTTGATCGACTGAAGGGATTTGACTGGAGCTCAACCGCTGAGAAATTTGATTGACTAAAGGGATTCCACTGGGGCTCGACCGCTGGAAAGTTCGATCGACTGAAGGAGTTTGGCTAAGATTTGGCCGTTGGAGCTCTTCTGTGATTATCGGTTGCATTGGGCTAAGCATCAGGCTGGACTTCAGCAGGAGCGAGATTTATCTCCAATAATAGTTTTTTCCACTTTCGAATTTGAAATTCGAAGGGAGTACAAAAAGGATGACTGCCAAAGTCCTCTTCAGGGCTTTATGTCAGTTCAAGTTGAAGCTCGGAAGAGATCTTATCTTCAGCCAAGGTTGACGTTGAAGTTGAGGCTCGGAGGGATCCCGTCTCCAGTCGAGGTAAAAGGAGATCTTATCTTTTATTGACATTATGGTTGAAACTTGTGGAAGATCTTATCTCCAGTCGAGGTTGAAGAAGATCTCATCTCTTGTTGATGCAGATGTTGAAGCTCGGGGGAGTTCCTATCTCCAGTCGAGGTTAAAGTTGAAGTCGAGGCTCGAGGGAGATCTTGTCTCCAGCCAAAGTTGAAATAGAAGTTGAGGCTCGGGGCAGATCTCATCTTCAATCAAGGTTGAAGAAGATCTCATCTTCTATTGATGTAGATATTGAAGCTCGGGGGAGTTTCTATCTCCAACCGAGGTTGAAGTTGAAGTCGAGGCTCGAAGGAGATTTCATCTTCAATCGAGGTTGAAGGAGATCTCATCTCCTATTAACGCAGATGTTGAAGCTTGGAGGAGTTTCTATCTTCAGTCGAGGTTGAAGTTGAAGTTGAGGCTCGAAGGAGATCTTGTCTTCAGCCAAGGTTGAAGTAAAAGTTGAGACTCGAGAGAGATCTCATCTCCAGTTGAGGTTGAAGGAGATCTCATCTCCTATTGATGCAGATGTTGAAGCTCGGGAGAGTTTCTATCTCCAGCCGAGGTTGAAGTAGAAGTCGAGGCTCGGAGGAGATCTTGTCTCCAATCAAGATTGAAGTAGAAGTTGAGGCTCGGGGGAGATCCATCTCCAGTCGAGGATGAAGAAGATCTCATCTCCTGTTGATGCAGATGTTGAAGCTCGGGGGAGTTCCTATCTCCAGTCGAGGTTGAAGTTGAAGTTGAGGCTTAGGGAAGATCTCATCTTCAGTCGAGGTTGAAGTTGTAGTTGAAGCTCGGGGGAGATCTCATCTTCAGCCGAGATTGAAGGAGATCTCATCTCCTGTTGATGCAGATGTTGAAGCTCGGGGAGTTTCTATCTCTAGCTGAGGTTGAAGAAGATCTTATCTTCTATTGACATAGACTTTATAGCTCGAGGGAGATCTTATCTCCAACGGTCGAGGTCAAAGATGGTGCTCGGAGGAGATCTTATCTCCAACAGCCGAGATTGAAAGTGGAGCTCGAGGAAGATCTTATCTCCAGCAGTCGAAGTTGAAGATGGAGCTCGAGGGAGATCTTATCTTCAGCAGTCAAGGTTGAAGGAGATCTTATCTTCTATTGACGTAGACTTTGCAGCTTGGAAGAGATCTTATCTCCGATGGTTGAGGTCGAATGTGGAGCTCGGGGGAGATCTTTATCTCCAGCGACTGAGGTCGAAGATGGAGCTCGGAGAAGATCTTATCTCCAATGGCCGAGGTTGAAGGTGGTGCTCAGGAGAGATCTTATCTCCAGCAGTCGAGGTTGAAGGAGATCTTATCTCCTGTTGACGTAGACTTTTGTAGCTCAGAGGAGATCTTATCTCCAACGGTCGAGATCAAAGATGGAGCTCGAAAGAGATCTTATCTCCAACGATCGAGGTTGAAGGTGGAGCTCAGAAAAGATTTTATCTCCAGCGGTCGAGGTTGAAGGAGATCTTATCTCCTGTCGACGTAGATTCTAGAGCTCGGGGGATTCTTATCTCCAGCAACCAAGATTGAAGGAGATCTTATCTTCTATTATTGTCGGACACAATGGAGCCATTGTCGGAGCCTTTCCTCTTGTCCCGTCTAAAATGAATGAGGCCTTCAACTTGGCTCACGTTAGGATGAGGTTCTCCTTCTATTCCTAATGGACTGTGGGGGCATATAAGGGCCATTGTCAGGGCCTCTCCCTCCATCTCTTCTAAAATGCACAAGGCTTTCGACTTTGCTCGTATTAGGATGAGGTTCTCCTCCTATTTCTAATGGACTGTGGGGGTACATAAGGGCTATTGTCAGGGCCTCTCCCTCCATCTCGTCTAAAATGAACGAGGCTTTAGACTTTGCTCACGTTAGGACAAGGTTCTCCTCCTATTTCTAATGGACAGTGGGGGCACATAAGGGCCGTTGTCAAGGCCTATCCCCCATCTCATCTAAAATGAATGAGGCTTTCGACTTTGCTCACGTTAGAATGAGATTCTCCTTCTATTCCTAACGAGCTGTGGGAGCACATAAGGGCCGTTGTCAGGACCTCTACCTCCATCTCGTCTAAAATGAACGAGACCTTTGACTTACTCATGTTAGGATGAGATTCTCCTCATGTTCCTAATATGGCCACTATTGATTACTTCTTTCCTATCATCTGGTAGTTTTTACACCAAGAAACAGTAATGTTGAAATTGAGAAGTTTTATTGAAGAAAAATTATCGGCAGTATATTCTCAAATTCTCTGAGTCTCAAGGTCGTGGGAGCATTATTCCTTCGAGCTTCGTCAGGCAATAAGTCCTGAACCAGACGACCTCCTCTATTTCATATGGGCTTTCCTAATTTGGGGCAAGCTTTTTCTGGTTCTGAGATTGAGAGATGGTGACTCACCGAAGTACTAGACCCTCTAGAGATAGCATTGATGATGTCAGAAGGCGATCGATCTCCCTATTGTTCCTCTCTCATTGGTGGTTTTAGTTGGAGTGGCACCATTAGCTTGCTTCAGACCGATGTCTGTGGAGTATTGAGGTGGGTGTAGTTGTGAAACCTTCTGGGAGGAACTTTTTCGTGCCCTTCTGTCGGAACTTTCTTGACGACGAGCTTGAGGAGGAGTTCGACCTCGCTTGCGCTTGGGGGGAGGGTCCGTGAGCATGGTCGAGCTTCATTCACTTCTTTGATGATGAGCTCGAGGGAGAGTTTGGCCTTGCTTATGCTCGGAGGGAGTCCATGAGCACGGTCGAACTTCATTCGCTTCTTTGATGATGAGCTCAAGGAGGAGTTCGGCCTTGCTTGCGCTCGGAGGGAGTCCGTGAGCACGGCCAAACTTCATTCTGCCCTCTTGTGAAATATCCTGGGAGAAGAACTTCGTGCCCTTTTATCGAAACTTCTTTGATGATGAGCTTGAGGGAGAGTTCGGACTCGCTTCGCTAGGAGGAAGTTCATGAGCATGGTCGAAATTCATTCGCTTCTTTGATGACTAGCTCGAGGGGGAGTTCGGCTTGGGCTTCTTTGATGACGAGCTCGAGAGGAAGTTCGACCTCGTTTGTGCTCGGGAGGAGTCCATGAGCATGACTGAACTTCATTCCGCCCTCCTGTGAAACCTCCTAGGGGAAGAACTTCGTGCCCTTTTGTCGGAGCTTCTTTGATGACGAGCTCGAGGGAGAGTTCGACCTCGCTTGTGCTCGAAGAAAGTCCGTGAGCACAGCCAAATTTTATTCTGCCCTCCTATGAAACCTCCTGGGGGGAGAACTTCTTCTCTCTATTTCTCTTTTGAAAGAGAATCATGATCTGAACATGGATCCTCTGCTCTCTATTTCTTCTTCCTAAGGGCGATGGGTATGCTAGGCCAAATGCTCTTTCTTAAGGCCAGTTTCTGGCATCCTGTGTTAGATATATATGCCCTAGAAGTCAGAATTGGCTGACACTTGTAATACACTTTTAGGAGCAAAATTATAATTTTGACTAAAATAAAAAAAATGGATTATTTTCTATCACATATGTATATTTAGTGTCTGTGATACATCCTTTGAGTTAATGGTAATGATAATTCATATTTTCAAGAGTTGAAAATTTAAGACATGAATAATCATTATCAACTCATAAAATGCTTCCAACCATAGGATCATCACAAGGATGGTGATTGATCCGAAAGATTGGTGTACAATCGCTTCTCTTTAGTAGATGAGTCTTGAGTCTACGGTGTGGAGACACCAAAGTGAGAGTACAGGTACTCATTAGAGAACGAGGGTACTAAGCGTGATCACCTCGAGTAGTCATTAGAAAGTCTACCTTCTCGTCAATGACTGACTCGATGCTGTAGTGGTGTGTCTAGTTCTTTGACCTGAGGTGCATCGATAGTTTATCTTGAGAGTGTTATAGTTTGACTACACCATAACTCAGTCTCCTAGCCATACGGAATCCTGAGGTGTATGTTGGCTATAGCATGTTCATTGTAGGAACTAGATAGCATCAAGATTGAATCTATCTACCTCGGTGGTAGAGGAGCAGCCCTATGATGATCATGAGAATCAAGTCTAGAAGCTCATGACAATGGCAGAGTGAAATAATAGAAAGAGTTTCTATTTAGTTTTTCACATCGGACTTGAATCGAATGATTACGTCATATGACAGAGACTAGGGTTTGACGAGTTCACCTAAATCCTAATCTGATCGGGGCCCAAGATAGAAGAACTTAATCACACAGATAGCTGCACCAAGAGGTTCGCATTCAGCTCTGATGGGTTGCCACCACATACTGCTAGGTGTCATTGGTGGATTTTGGGAGCAATTAGAATGATTTAGATGATCGATCATTCTAGCTGTTCGAATCAGAAGAGTTCTGATCCATCGAAAGAAGTTTCGATGATGTCGATGATAGAGATCATGACATATCCCATTACCATACAGAATTGAACCTAACTGGATCACACAAACAAGGATTTGAGTCTGGTGATCATCAATTGAACTGATCCAGTTCAATTGATCTGAGTGAGATTCAATTAGATTCAAGAAAATCGTGCTAGCACTCGATTGAACTTAACGTTCTTCTTTTACTATCATAAATAGTTATCCTGACTAAGCCAAAGAAGTTTGTGCTCGATTAGAGGCTTTCACTTGGTCTGACTGGAGCTTGTTCAGATCAGAAAAGGGTTATCTTATTTTGTAAGACAATACCTACTATTTTTGGTCATCTGCCATTTCTCATCCTTTGACTTTGGTCAAAAGTTGATCTTTGACTGATCAAATGTTGACCATTGATACTTTGACTTTTGTCCATGTGTCACGCACCTATTGGAGAGCTGATGGAGGCTTGTCCCCCTACTAAAACCTGGCAAGGAGGAGGATGCACGCCAACCTTGGCGTGTGCCCAAGCTGGAGGCGCCCAGGAGTCTCTATTGGACAGAGACTCCATCTCCTTTTTGGATTTCAATTAGACTTCTCCTAAGAACCAAATTTGACTGGTCTTAGGCGCCATCTAAGGAGGAATCCAAGGGACTCTATTCCCACCAATCAAATTTAGATCTGATTTCATAAAGGATTGTGATTGGTTGGGAGGAAGAGGAGTTGGATCACGCATAGTTTATAAATAAGATCCTGCACCCAACCCAAAGTGAATTGAAATTCCCATGCCCCAAGGCTGCCTCTCCTCTCCTCCTCCACACCCAAGTCCACCTTCTCCCTCTCCTCTCTACGCCCAAAGGAGTTTGAGATCTTAGTTGGTACAATCCAGATGAGAGAAAGGTGACAGAAAGCTAGAAGGCTGTACTGCTGCAAAGGATAACTGCTAATCTTCAAAAGGTGTTTTGAAGATCCTCCATATCAGATCCAGATCTGATTTTTGGAGACATGATAGAGAAGAAGAGGATCTCCAGATCCAGTCTAAGTGGATATCGATAGAGGCCAGGCACTTGCGTGGCTAGATCCAGAACCTTCCACTGCATACAGGATCATCAACGGGTAATAGAATTATCCTATATCAAGGTAAATTAAATATGATTTAATTTATCTATATTTTATTTTTATTATTAGAATAATAAAGATCAGATCTGAAACATCCTAGATCTGATTTAGATCAAAAAATTTTTTTTGAAATATATCTCTTGATTCGATCAGATCTGAATGAATATGATCCGAGAAATCAGGATTTTTTTTCATCCTGATAGCTGATTTTTTGGTGGAATCACCGTCGGAGGCTACCGCATGGCCTACATTATTTCAGTGAGACTCTGAATTCGCTGCATCAGTAGGTTAAACTGCTCCAGATCTACCATGGCCACTGGTGGAGGTGGCGGTTGAAGCACCGGCGATAGGACAGGAATAAATTGATCTGACTCAGACCTTGAAGGAGAAGGTTGGCAGGATCGACTGAGCACTCCTTTAAGAATAGGATCGACTAGGTCCTTCCTCTAGCGCTAATTCTTTTGGTGTAGAATCTGATCGATGTCGGACTGTACTGGAGTCGAGAAGGATGAGGTCACCGTCGATGACCAACAAAATAAAATTTCATTCAGAGTTGGTGGTGGTGGCTCCGACAAGATCCTCCGACGATCAAGTCAACTCTTCTGACCAATAGAAATGGAGTGCTCAGGCGAGAGTTTGACAGAATTTCAGAAAGAAGAAGAGAGCTTAGAGCTTAGAGAAAACGTATCTGGCGAATTCCTTTTATAGACGAAGCTTGATTCATGGTGATAATTATACCATTTGATAGTGGGCCGCTTGAGGCCGCATGGAGTTTGATACAGAGAGAAAGGTATCGTCGGACAGATAGTGATAGCCATACCGTCCAATGGTGGGCCGCTCGAGGCCTGATGGAGTCTATCATGGAGGGGGACGCCGCTTGTAGCATCTTCTGTAGCAGACTGATGGCGACCATTCATCAAGATTTAATAGCCATAGTTTAGAGGATGCAGATGTTGGTTGGTGAAGAACTCCGACGTATATCAATTTTAGTAGAGTTCGGACTCCTGAAGGAAATACGTCTGGAGGGAATTATCCAGGAGCAATCCACTGAAGGAATACGACTGAAGGAGAAGTCCGAAAAAAGTTTGGCTTCTGAAGGAGTTCGATCGAAAAAAAAGTTCGGAATGAGTTCGGCTTCCGTAGGAGTCCGACTGAAGAAAAATTTTGGAAGAAGTTCGGCTCTTGGAGGAGTCCGACTGCAGGAATAATTTGGAAGAAGTTCGACTCCTGGAGAAGTCCGAATGAAGGAGAAGCTCGAAAGGAGTTCGACTTCCATAGACATCCGACTAAAGAAAAATTCTAGAAGGAGTTCGGCTCCTAAAAGAGTCCGATCGAAGAAGAAGTCTAGGAGGAGTCTAGCTCCTGGAGAAGTCTGACCAAAGAAGAAGTCTGAAAGAAATTTGGCTTCTAGAGAAGTCCGGCTCCTGAGAAGTTCGGTTGGAATTTGGCTATTAGGAGAGTTCGACTGGAGCTCGACCGCTGAGAAGTTCGATCGATTGAAGAAATTCGGCTGAAACTCGACCACTGAGAAGTTCGATCGGCTGAAGGGATTCGGCTGAAACTCGACCATTGAGAAGTTCAACCGACTGAAGGGATTCCGCTAGAGCTCGATCGTTGGAGATTTCGACCGTTTGAAGTAGTTGGACTAAGGTTTGACCGCTGAAGCTCTTCCATGATTATCGGTTGCATTGGGCTAAGTATCAGGATGGACCTCGACAAGAGCGGAGTTTATCTCCAACAAGATCTATAGCAGCGGTTATGTAACCGCTTCCATAAACTATCTATAATTGTGATTTTATAACCGCTGCCATAGACAAGCCTATGGCAGTGGTTTAACAAACCACTGTAATAGGGTCTATATAGCAGCATAATCGCTGCAACAACCACTGCCATAGACCTACGATGATAGCTACAGTGGTAGTGGTTAACTAACCACTGCCATAATCTATAGCAGCGATTTTTTGGGCTACGACAGCGGTTACAAACCGCTGTCATTGCCCGATTCTATAGTAGTGATTGTTTCCTTTGTAATTTGGTTTGAAAAGCTTATAAAAGGGCTTGAAAATAGAATAAGAATTGATGATTATCTTGTGAAAGAATTTCTTCTTTCTCCCTCTCTCTCTCATTCTCTCATTGTGTCTCTTTGATCTTTTCATTATATATTATATTATTATATAACACATTATCAGCACGAAAAGATTTCCAATCTAGTAGTGCAAGGCGTCTCCACGGAGAAGAAGGTCCCAAGTTTGAATCCATTTTGGTTTATTCTTGAAGGTATATTTTAATTTTTAATTGCATTCTTTTGAAAATATTCAATTCTCACAATCTATTAGGCTAATCTCCCTCCTCAACCTCTATTAAGGGAATCTTAAGGATTATTTTCAGAAGCCTTCACAGGCTATTCGATTATAGAATAGATTTATAAGAGACATAGTTATTGATATTTATTTACTTTATAACTTTCAATTTAAATATGTCGAATTTGACAAATTTGCAATTTACTGCTCTTGATATTATGGGCAAGAATTATCTATCTTGGATTCTGGATGCTGAGATGCATCTTAATGCTATGAATCTTGGAACCACGATTCAAAAAGAAAATATCGCATCCCTACAGGATCACGTAAAATCTTTAATTTTCCTTCGTTATCATATTGATGAAGGTTTAAAGGTTGAAAACCTTACTATGAAAGATCCATTAATATTATAAAATAATCTAAAGGAAAGATACGACCACTAGAAGACGGTTATTCTTCCAAAAGCATGGTATGATTGAATGCATCCGAGATTGTAAGATTTTAAAATCGTATCTAAATATAATTCTGCTTTGTTCCAGATCAGCTCATAGTTAAAACTATGTGGAGAGAATGTAACAGATGAGGATATTTTGGAAAAGATATTTTTTACTTTTCTCGCCTTAAATATGCTCCTGCAGCAGCAGTATTGAGAATGCAGATTTAAAAGATATTCTGAACTGATTTCATGCCTTCTGATAGCTGAGCAGAATAATGAATTATTGTTAAAGAATCATGAGTCTCATCCGATCGGCTCTACACCATTTTTTGAAGTAAATGTCGTATCGTCCCAAAATAATGAGCATGGGTATGAACGAGGTCGTGGGCGTGGACGTGGTCATGGTCGTGGTGGTTTTAAGAATATTGGGGTAAGCCACTTGGAGTGGTAGAATCCAAAAATCGGTACAAGCTCTGATCGTGAGAAAAAGATACAGCCTAGAGAGAATGTTTGCTATAGATGTAGAATGAAGGGTCACTGATCACGTACCTATCGTATGCCAAAGCATCTGATAGATCTATATCAAGCTTCCATGAAAGAGAAGGAATAGAAGCCTAAGACAAACTTTGCAGATTTATTCAATGATGATGATGGCAATATAAATGTACCTCCTTTTGATGTCTCTGATTTTTTTACCCACCTTGAAGAAAAAATTGACCACATGATCATTGATGGAGAAATAGTTAAAGAATAATTTTTATTGTATTTTCTTTACTTCAATAAAGTATCTTGTCTATGTACTTATATTTTAAAATTAATAAATAAACTATTTTATAAAATCAAAATCTTATTCATTTTTTAGATTAAACTCGAATATGAACGCGGATGAATTTTGCATAGTTGATAGTGCTATAACCCACACCATACTTCGGGATCAAAAATATTTTTCATAATTAATCTTTACAAATAGAAATGTAAGTACAATTTTTGGTGCTTCTAATATAATTGAAGGCTCCAAAAAAGCAACCATTATACTATCAGGTGGTACAAAATTAAAAATCAGAAAAGTCCTTTATTCAGCACAGTCTAGAAGAAATTTACTGAGCTTTAAAGATATCCGCCAAAATGGATATCATATTGAGACAACAAGTAAACATGGTAAAGAATTTTTGTGTATCATTTCTTATGATTCAAATAGAAAACTTGAGTTAGAAAAACTTTCTGTTCTTTCATTTGGATTATACTATACAATGATTTGTGCAATTGAGATAAATATAATATTGAACCAGAAGTTTACTAACAAAAAAATATTTATTCTTTGGCATGAACGACTTGGTCATCCTGGATCAACAATGATGCGCAAAATTATTGAAAATTCAAATGGACATCCATTAAAGAATTAGAAGATTCTTCTAACTAGTGATTACCACTATTCTGTATGTTCACTTGGAAAATTAATACATAAACCTTCATTCATAAAGTTAGCAATTGAATCTCCTACATTCTTGCATAGAATTCAAGAGGACATATGTGGTCCAATTCATCCTCCTTATGGACCATTTAGATACTTTGTGTTCCTAATTGATGCTTCCACAAGATGGTCCCATGTTTCTTTGTTGTCTACTCAGAACAGTGCATTTGCTAAATTGCTTGTTTTGATAATATGATTACGAGCATAATTTTTTGATTTTTCTATAAAATCTATCCGATTAGATAATGCAGCTGAGTTTACTTCAAAAATTTTTGATGACTTTTGTATGTCAATTGGAATCAATGTTGAGCATCCTGTTGCTCATGCGCATACTCAAAATGGTCTAGCAGAGTCATTTATTAAAAGATTATAGCTCATTTCTCGATCATTATTGATGAAAACTAAGTTGCCTGTATCTATTTGGGGGCATGCTATTTTACATGCTGCATCATTGATTCGAATAAGACCAACTGCTTACCACACATATTCTCCACTATAACTTATAGTTGGTCAATAATTGAACATCTCACATTTAAGAATTTTTGGTTGTGCTGTATACGTTCCAATTGCTCCACCCCAAAAATCTAAGATGGGACCTCAACGTAAACTTGGAGTTTATATTGATTTTGATGGTCCATCTATCATTAGATATCTTGAACCTTTGACAGGTGAGGTATTCACTGCTCGATTTGTAAATTGTCAATTTGATGAAATGGTATTTTCATCATTAGAGGGAGATAAAAAGGTATCAGAAGCACAATGTAAGTTATCATGGAATATACCAAACTTATCATTTCTTGATTCAAAAACGAAACAGTGTGAACTAAAAGTTCAAAGGATTCTTCATTTACAAAGTATAGCAAATAATTTACCTGATGCATTTATAGATACAAGAAGGATATGCAAATCTTATATTCCAGCTGAAAATACTTCAGCTCAGATAGAAGTCTCAGCAGGACAATCGGTCCATACGGCTGCAGAACAACCTGCGCCATGCTTGAAGCGTGAAAGACCACTTGGTGCAAAAGATAAAGTTCTAAGGAAAAAAAATTCAAGTAAAATGGTACATGAGAAAAATAAAATTTCTGAAGTAAGACAAACTATTGATGATATAGCTTCTATGGATAACCAAATTATTAGAAATAAAGAAATTTTAGTTGAGGCTCCTGAAGCAGTCCAAGTGCAAGAAAATAATGAAATTTTAATTAGCTATACATCAAAAAATAAAATATGGAATCGAAAGAAAATTATTGTTGATAATGTATTTGCTTATGCAATAGTATCTAGTATTGCTTGTGGTGATCATGAGCCCAAAAGCATTAACGAATGCTAACAACGGGATGATTGAAAAAAATGAAAAGAAGCAATTCAAGCAGAATTAAATTCTCTCTATAAACGTAAAGTATTTGGATCTATAGTTCAAACTCCAAAAGACATTAAACCAGTTGGCTATAAATGGGTGTTCACAAGAAAGCGAAATAAATTAAATGAAATCGTAAGATACAAAGCACGATTAGTGGTATAAGATTTTTTGCAAAAATCTGGAATTGAATTTAATGAAACATATGCTCCTATGATGGATGCCATAACTTTTAGATTTTTGATAAGTTTAGCTGCTAAAGAAAGGCTTGATATGCACCTTATAGACGTAGTCACAGCATATTTGTATGGATCGTTAGATTGCGATGTATATATGAAAGTTTCTGAAGGATTTAAAATACTTGGAGTAAAAGATTTAAATTCTCGCAATATATACTCAGTCAAATTACAACGATCATTGTATGGATTAAAACAATCTGGTAGAATATGGTATAATAGACTCAGTGAATATTTATTAAAAATGGGATACTCTAATAATTTAATATGCCCATATATTTTTATTAAAAATTTAATATAGAGTTTGCTATCATTCCTGTATATATAGATGATTTGAATATCATCGGAACTCCTGGAGAAGTTCAAAAGGCTGCAACTTATTTGAAAGAAGAATTTGAAATAAAAGACTTGGGTAAGATAAAATATTATCTTGGTCTTCAAATAGAATATGTGTCAAGTGAAATTTTCATCCATCAATCAGTATATACTAAAAAGGTTCTAAAGTATTTTTACATGCATAAAGCTCATCCACTTAGTTCTCCTATGATTGTGAGATCATTTGATTCGAAAAATAATTATTTTCGATCCAAAGAAGAGGAAGAAGAACTTCTTGATCCTGAAATATCATATCTAAGTGCAATCGGGGCACTTATGTATCTTGCTAATTATACTCGGTCTGATATTGTCTTTACAATAAATTTATTAGTAAGATTTAGTTCTGCTCCTACTCGAAGATATTGGAATGGCGTTAAGCATATCATGCACTATCTATAGGTACTATTGGCATGAGTTTACTTTATCGATATAATTCTGAGCACCAATTATTTAGATATGCTGATGCTAGTTATTTATCAGATCCTCATAATGGCAAGTCACATAAAATTTTTAAATCTATTTTTTTTTTTTACTATAGAATTTGGACATTTTAAGAGATCATATAGTGTTGTTTTTCGAACATACGTGATCGCATAATATTATTTCTCGAGTAAGATTTTTGGGATAGACATACGGATGTAATTTGCAGGTAGAGCAGTCTCCTCTCCAAGTCAGTGCTTTGTTATAGCACACGAACCTACAAGCATAAATTATGTTTTCTTTCTTTTTTTTGTTTTAATATTTGACACTTTATTAGTTAATCAAGCTTTAGATGGATTACATTTGGCAGTTCCCAACCATTAAAATCTTCATCAGATGCAAATGCAATGGAAAGAATCGCACACGTACGCCCACCGCCAGATACCAAATATATACGTAAACGCAGGGGGTGAGCATACCGCAGGAACCTGTACCGCGCGTACGGGAGAGAGGCTTAGCAGCGGGATGTGAAAGTGTTGGAGTTGGGGACTACAAATGTCATTTCACATGCCACCCTGTCGTCCGTTTCCTTCCCTAAACTTCTTCGGGCTCGTTCAGTTCACCGGCCGTCTTGCGCCAATCGCAAATGCTTCGCGTGATATCCGACAGATGGCATCATCTTTACCGTCCAATCTCTCGCCGTATCCGTTGCTCCCTCATTTGCCACGGCACTGCGCCAATCCCCGCCACCGGCCGTCTCATTTCCCGCAATCCAAATCAGCTTCTGCCCCCACAACTCCAAACACCGTTACGCCCACCGTTCGGCCAGATGATAAGCTACCGCTTTTTTCCATTTTTATGGCGGACCCTTCCAAAACCGTTGCCGTTCCAGCGTGCATTCAATTTTTCAGTTTAAATCGGATCGAAATTTTAAAAAATTAAAAATTAAAAATTATATTTTATAAAATAAAAAATCAAATCAAAATAGTCTAAAATCAAATAAATCAAACTAAAATAATTTTAATTTAATAATTTAATTTTAAACTTTTCTATGCTAAACTTTTGATTTTGATTTGGATTTATTAATTTTTTAATAATTTTATTATTTAGACCACAAAATTATGTTTAGATTTAGTATTGTTATTTCAATTTAAATCAATAACAAATTGTTAAAAAAAGTTCGATTTAATAAAATTATCTCAAGTTTCTTATAATTTATAAATATAATATTTATTATTAGTCATCTATTTTAATTTTTGGTTAATCTAAATTATCAAATTAAAAATTGAAGACGAATCGGTTTAAAAATTTTGATTTAACTTTAGACCAAAATCAAAATTTTTAAAAAAAAACTAAACTAAATATTAAAATAATTAATAAATTGATTTAATTTTTGGTTAACCATACCATCTGCATACCATAGTTTGATAGCTTAGAACGAAAAATAGCAAACCAATATTACTAGAAAAATATTATTATCCAAACTAGGATTTATTTGATTGAAAATATAGCTTTCGATATTATATATTTTTATTGTAAAGAGCAAATTGATAATATATATATATATATATATATAAAATAAATTCTATTTTATTTTCAGTTCAATTTAAAAATTTTTAAATAAGTATTTTTTATATTATTGCCATAGAACTCCAATGGCTGGATATCGAGAAAGTGCATTTTGTTCCGTGGTGAGAGAGGAAAGTAAAAAGAAGTTATCCGAGGAGGATCCTTAAATCAGCCAAAGTTTAGAAAACGGTAAAAAAAATATAGATGCGAGAGCTCCATATGCTTAAAATTCCCCTCTTATCTCCCTTTACATAAGAAAAGAGTATGACGTTGTTTTATAATCTCCGTCCCCTCGAATACGCGGATATGGGAGTTAGAATTAAGTGGGTAATTATTTCGGCTCATGATCTCTCAATTACGAGCATCCATCGTGCATTACGACCGTTCTTTGATCTTTGATATTCCAGATCGTGCATTACGGTCTTTTGTTGACCATAAGCAGAATAATTGGTTGACCATGTTGCCAAATAAATCATCGATAGTCATCCGCGTAGATCTGAGTCTGGATTTGTTTTTGTTGTTCCAAATGTTTGCCCTTTCGGATATGCATTTGTTTTTGAAAATTGTTATTACGGCCATTTACTAAAACCATGGCAAAGATGCGCTGGGTCTCGTGGCAACCTGTCAGGCATCGTTGCTGTGCCGAACAGGACGCGAACGTGAGATCCACGTAACGGGATCTTACCGTCCGGACTTGGACCTCTCCAAGACTCCGACTCCAACACGTAAACATAACGGTTCCGATATGTAATTATTATTGTCCAGAACTAATTCCCGTCGGCGACAACGTAGGGTATCGCCCTCGAAGTTCATAGGCCACGTGCACTCCGACGAGCATCTCTGACTCCATTCGGGCATTGGCTCCATCTGGAAGAAGGATTTTGCATGCATCGTCCCGGCTACATGCGTCCCACGGTATTGCGTAAAAAATGGATTTCACATTAATAATTTGCCGGCAGGGTTGCAATGGACCAAAAATACCCGATTAGCTTCATGCTTTAGCCAAATCTTATCCTTCAAGCTAAGAGTGTAGCGTACGGTAAACTTGAGTGCTTAATTAACCTACAAGTTGGGATGCATACCATAGATGATTGTACATCTCTGCATAGCCACCGTGTCAACCATCTTGAAGATAGATAACGGTTGCTCATCTTGGGATGAGTGGCAATTATCCATCTATGAGATAAATGATGTGATGGCTATTTAGGATTGTAGGGCCATGCATGGTGTAAAATATATGTTTGAGTTGAGGATCTCAACTCTAACATATAAGCTATGGGCATATGAAATATAACCCAATGAGAGTCATTAACATAGGATCTAACTGTTAGAATGAAAGGATGGTCGTGCATCAACCATGGGCAAACATTTGTTCTTTGATTTGCTAGCCACGGTTAAAGTGGACTTCACGTTGGTGGTCTATGAATAGGGGTACGTGGCAATGAATTAGATTTTGATTCAAAGTTGAGGCATATGGGATCAGGCATGTGCTGGAGGATTCTTATCGCCCAACCATTTCATGATTGGACAAACCTAACAACTTGCATCTTATCTTATCGGAAAGATGATGTGGCATGATCAGGTGTACTTGCATACATATTGAATTAGGTGTCGTGATGATAAATGATTAAGATGACGTGGCACGATGATATTTGTTTAGCTAACCAACCGTGACGGTTTGAACATTTTTAGAAACTTTTCAAGACATTTTGATCGGGATCCTTGAGCCAACAGAAAAAATTGGAATGAATAGAGCAAGGGCAACCGAGCTGCTGAGTCGAGGTACTTGCACTCAATCCGGCAACCAATCAGTTTGACGATTAGTCCGAGTCTAGCAAAATCCTTTGATGGCAAAAGCGATCCAACCTTTCGATCCAAATATTAATAGAGTTCCAACAATTTCATAACATGCTTGATGGTTACAATTTATTTGTGGATTATATATAGCATTATATCGATAGATTGTTATGGTATAACTTAGATTTTATTGGGATACAATTCACTAAAGAAGCAATCACCTCCTCCATACCGGCATGATTATTTATTTTTTTAACTTTTATTAATTTTTACTGAAAAGTTTCATGACTTAAGCATTGGTGGATCCGGTCGGAGTCATCCAACAGACTCTTTGACCCTTGTCTACCATCTTATAGGTCCATGGAGGTGGTCCATGTTGGTATTTCCGGATTGGCAGCAACAATAGGCATTGGCTAGTAAACATTTGTCCCTCACTTTGTTGGGTGCAGTTCAAGATGGAGCATACAATATTGGTTTTTCAACAGGGAAGGTGATGGATTTAGTTTGGCTTGTGGCACGTGTGATTCGTCCGACAAGCTAGAGTGTCGTCTTCGTCTCTACAACATTCCCCAAGAAGTAAAATCCAACTTGCACAAGACTTGCTTAACATTTTAATCGTGGGCTCATGTCACAATCTTAATCACCGTGATCAAATTAACGTCATCATCCACGCTGTTGATTTATTTGTCAAAACGTGAGGGTATGGTTTTTGCGTACATTTGGTTGAGTAAACTACACTTGTCGATTGTTTTACCAGCTACAACCTTAGATGGATCCAGGGTTGAATCCTATATATATATTTGCGGGTATTGTTGCAATGGATGGATGAGCTGAGGCCCTGGGCAGATATGATCCAACTTACTAGCGGCTATCATTGTCCAATGTAACAGATTAAATCTAGGAGAAACTTTTGGATATATAGACTCAGTCTACACCACTTCTTAATCATCTCACTACACCATTGTTGAGGTAGTTGTAGAAGTTTTCGGTTCAAAATGCTGATGTAGCATCCGTTCAGTAGCTTTATCTTAAGCACATATGGTAGCCTATGTCCATCCAAAAATTTCTTGTAAAGGAGCCAAATACAAGTGAGATAGGCCTAGCTTAAGCTTGGCTAGTTTTATAATTGAGTTGGGCTCAAGTCAGCTCATTTAATTTGAGCCAAACTTGAGCTATTCATGAATGGTATGTTCATGAAAAGCAGTGAAGGCTTAAGATATTTAAAGCTTTTATTTATATAATATTAGCTAATAATCCTAATTATATTTTAATAGTTCTAATTATGTTTTCATATTATACTTGAATTGCATTCTATACCGTACAATCCATTTTACTTTAAAATAAACAATAGAAAGTAGATTTTTATATAAATATATTAATTAACACAGTATATATAAATTATTTATATGTTTATATTTTCAAGCTTCACATATTAATTTCAATCTTAAAATAGCATACATAATCCTGTAGGGTACTCTTCAAATGCCACCAATAGGTTCTCAATTGGGTTTAGGTAGAAAGGACGGTTACCATTTTGGGGAGGACTCTCCACGGTTGGTCTTAGCCACGGTAATCACAATTGCCACAAGTACCATAAGCTTTGTATTTTGTAACCAGGCTACACCTAAGCGAGACGATAGTTCAAGAAAAATTTCAAAGAGAACAGTTCAATAATTCTTTCCAAAAATAAAATAGGTTACCAAACCGGGCCATACTATCTGCTGCTGGCCCAGTGATTTTCCACACAGACCAACCTGCTAATTTTGAGAACAAACAAATAAGTTCCAGGCATAAATATAATACGGAACTTTAGATCCTCTGTCACAGATATAACAAAGGCTAGATCACGAAATACTAAAATATGAACTTACCAATCAAAATACATGGATCTTAGCATGGATGATGGTCTACAATTAGTCCACAAAAAATATATGCATTCTTTAGATCTAAACACAACAAAGCCTGATATTTTGCACATCTGTGATGGAGAATAGGATGATTTATTATCACACCATTAGTATCATTTCCAAACAACATAAACGGGCAGAAACTTTATTTCCATGGAATAAAATACTCAGTAACACATATATTTGTACCGATCTTTTATCTCGAGCACATGAAATGGAGCTGCAGACAATTCAATAAAATTTAATCCATAAAATAGTTTGATCTATACACAGCATTATTGTGGTAAAGATTATAATGCCAGAGAAGTCGATGTAGAGGCGGAGGCCATGAGTCCTACCATTATTATGCAAGTACATGATGAGATAAGTTGCAGCTTGTCAGAAACATCCATGGATGAAGCCTAGCCCAACTGATACCCTTGTTAGTCCTCATCGAGAACATTGACATGACTGCATGATGGTTTGTTTATATTCCCACTTTGGCTGGTCAAATGCTTTATTATAGCATCTTTTAAAGTTTTCACCAAGAATGATTAAATATAGTTCTCGTTACGGCCAAAAAAGTAATAGCTGCAAGCTAGCATTTTAAATTAGACAAGCTTAAATTTCTGTTTGAAAATTTACCTTTATGTCACAGCAATCTAATATTTTTTTTTTTTAGAAAGAAAAAAAAAAGATAAAAAAAAATCTATCGATATATTAATTATTCAACTCAGAATTTTAGAGATGCGCTGTCCAAATCATCCATTACAAAGCAAAGAGGTGTAACCACTAGAATAAGTCCCAGTTCATAAATATTCTAGTTTTAAATCTACAATCATACCAATATGGATCCAAGATTATAATGAATTTTAAAGTTAAAAATTGAAAGCCCAAATTATGGGCAAAGAATTATCATTAACTATCTGAGACACTCTGATTTGTGAAATGTTTTAACCCATAGATGCCTAAAGATCTATGAAAAATAAGATACCAGAAATTGATTGAAAATTTCTTTGACATGTGTTAAGCATCATGATTATTACAATATTTGCTAATGTAAAATTTCTCCTTTTTTTTTGGGTACAAATTTAAATTTGTTTCCTTTACCATTCATTCCAAATAAAACATCTTTCCCATTTCCAAGGAACTATAACCATCAACGATGGCTGCTCCATCTTAATTTAACTTTACGATCCCCATATACTTCCAATAGAAAAATAAAAAAATCTTTTACGTCCAATAACCCTTGACCATTATTGCGGTTACTTTGGTGCTATTTAGGACCGAAACTAGGCCAGGCCGGGCTGGCCAAGTCCAGTCCTTTTTTTTTTTTTTTTTTTTTTTTTGAGCTTCGAATCAGACCAAGGCCTAAAATTTTTTAAAAGACTCCGGTCCAAACCCGACCTGATCCCAAGCCCGAATCCATCCCGAATCCAATTAGACCAGCTCACAACCCACAATATCTCTCTTCTCTCTCTTAAAAAATTAGAAAAAAAAAAAATCTAAGCCCTAACCCATTCCAGCCATGATGATGGAGCTCGAACTTGGTCTGATCGACACCGACGATGTCGGCGAAGGTGACATCAATCTTCGAAAACTTGGATTTAGAGCAGCTAAAGTACATGGGCCGTCAAAGCCCTCAGGGTTGCCTCCAGAGTCCCCTGAATGCAATAGAAGAGCAAGAAAAGATCGGCAAGGGCGAGCAAAGGAAAAAGCAGGTTATCGATGAAGGCGATGAAGGAAAATCATGATTTTTCGGTCCAGATTCGTCCAGATCTGATTAGATCAAGAGATATATTTCAAAAATTTTCTCTTAATCTCAATCAGATCTTGATATGTTTCAGATCTGATTCTTATTATTTTAATAAATAAAATAAAATAAGATAAATTAAATCAAATTTAATTTACCTGATTTGGGTAATCCTATTACTCTGTAGATGATCCTGATTGCAGCGAAAGGTTCTGGATCTTAGCCACGCAAGCGCCTGGCCTCTACCGGTATCCACTCGGGTTGGATCTGGAGAACCTCTTCTTCTCTATCACACCTCCAAAAATCAGATCTAGATCTGATCTGGAGGATCTTCAAAACTCTTTTGAAGATCTGCAGTCGTCCTTTTGCAGCAGCGCAGCCTTCTTGCTTTTGATCGCCTTTCTTGATCTGAATCGCACCAATCTAAATCCAAAACACTTTTGGACGTGGAGAGCAAGAGGAGAAGAGACTATGGCGTGGAGAAGGAGGGGAGAGGCAGCCTTGGGGCGTATCTAATAGCATTGGAATTAGGGTTGGGCGCAGGGTCTTATTTATAGACCTCTTGTGATCCAACTCCTCTTCCTCTCAACCAATCACAACCCTTTGTGAAATCAGATCTAAATCTGATTGGTTGGAATAGAGACCCCTGGATTCCTCCTTAGAGGGCGCCTAAGACCAGTCAAACTGGATTCTTAGTAGAACTCTGATTGGAATCCAAAAGGGAGGTGGAGTCCTTGTCCAACAAGGACTCCTAGGCGCCTCCTACTTGGGCTCACGCCACCCTTGGCGTGCGCCCTTCTCCTTGCCAGGTTCTGGCAGGGGGACAGGTCCCCACCAGCTCTCCAATAGGTGCATGACATATGGTCAAAAGTCAAAGGATGAATGGTCAATGTTTGACCAGTCAAAGGTAGACTTTTGACCAAAGTCAAAGAACAAGAAATGGCAGGTGACCAAAAATGGCAGGTAATGTCTTACAAATAAGACAACCTATTCTGACTTGGACAACCTCCAGTCAGACCATATGAAGGCCTCTGATTGAGCACAAACTCCTTTGGCTCAGTCAGGACAACTTATTTATGATAGTAAAAGAAGAACGTTAGGTTCAATCGAGTGCTAGCACGATTTTCTTGAACCTAATTGAATCTCATTCAGATCAATTGAACTAGATCAGTTCAATTGATGATCACCAGATTCAAATCCTTGTTTGTGTGATCCAGTTAGGTTCAGTTCTGTATGGTAATGGGATATGTCATGATCTCTATCATAGACATCATCGAAACTCCTTTCGATGGATCAGAACTCTTCTGATTCGAACAGCTAGAATGATCGATCATCTAAATCATTCTAATTGCTCCCAAAATCCACCAGTGACACCTAGCAGTATATGGTGGCAACCCATCAGAGCTGAATGCGAACCTCTTGATGCAGCTACCTGTGTGATTCAGTTCTTCTATCTTGAGCCCCGATCAGATTAGGGTTAAGGTGAACTCATCAAACCCTAGTCTCTGTCATATGATGTAATCATTCGATTCGAGTCCAATGTAAAAATCTAAATAGAAACTCTTTCTATTATTTCACTCTGCCATGGCCATGGACTTCAGGACTTGATTCTCATGATCATCATAGGGCTACTCCTCTACCACCGAGGTAGATAGATCCCATCTTGATGCAATCCAGTTCCTACAATGAACATGTCACAGCCAACATACACCTCAGGGTTCCATATGGCTAGGAGACCGAGTAATGGTGTAGTCAAACTATAACACCCTCAAGGTGAACTGTCGATGCATCTCAGGTCAAAGAACCAGACACACTACTGCAGCATCGAGTCAGTCATTAACGAGAAGGTAGACTTCCTAATGACTACTCGAGGTGGTCACGCTCAATGCTCTCATTCTCTAACGAGTATCTGTACTCTCGCTCCGGTGTCTCCACACCGTAGACTCAAGACTCATCTACTAAAGAGAAGCGATCGTACACCAACCTTCCGGATCAATCACCATCCTCGTGATGATCCTATGGTCGGGAGCTGTTTATGAGTTAATAATGATTATTCATGTCTTAAATTTTCAACTCTTGAAAATATGAATTATCATTACCATTAACTCAAAGGATGTATCACAGATACTAAATACACATGTGTGATAGAAAATAACCCATTTCATTAATTATAGTCAAAATTATAATTTTGCCCCTAGAAGTGTATTACAAGTGTCAGCCAATTCTAGCTTCTAGGGCACATATATCTAACAATCTTCCATTTGTTCTAAAGCCAATTGGCTACAAGTCTAAGTCCCATCTTCTCAAGGTGGGCTTCGATCTTCTGCTGGCCCAACGGCTTTGTAAGTGTGTCTGCCACATTATCTGTGGAGTTGACTCTCTTGACCTCAACGTAACCTTTCTCAAGGTAATCGCGGATGAGATGATATCGCCGCTCAATGTGCTTGGACTTCTGGTGAGACCTCGGCTCCTTAGCAAGGGCTATGGCGCCATTGTTGTCGCAGTAAAGAGGAATGGCATCTGATGGCATTACTCCAATTTCTACAGCAAACTTCTTGTACCAGAACGCTTCCTTTGCAGCCTCTGATGCAGTTATATATTCTGCTTCCATGGTGGAATCTGCTATCACAGTTTGCTTGGAACTCTTTCCAGCTGACAGCTCCACCATTGCACACAAACAGACTTTCAGATGTCGACTTTCGATCATCTATATCGGACATGAAGTCCGAGTCTGTGTATCCCTGAACTTGGAGTTCTCCATTACCAAAGACCAACATCATATCCTTAGTTCTTCTCAAGTACTTAAGGATACATTTCACAGAAGTCCAGTGTTCTTCACCTGGATTTGACTGATATCTGCTTGTGACACTCACAGCATGGGCTATATCAGGTCGTGTACATAGCATGGCATACATGAGGCTCCCTATTGCAGAAGCATAAGGGATCTTGCTCATGCGTTCTATTTCCTCAGGTGTGCTGGGGCACATCTTCTTGGAAAGATGAATACCATGTCTGATGGGTATTAATCCCCTCTTAGAGTTTTCCATACTAAACCTCTTTAGTACTTCCTCTATGTACATTTTCTGTGAAAGTCCTAGCATCCTATTCGGTCTATCCCTATAGACCTTAATTCCTAGAATAAAGGATGCTTCACCTAGGTCTTTCATGGAGAATTCCTTAGACAACCACACCTTGACTGATGTCAACATGGGAATATCATTCCCAATAAGGAGGATGTCATCCACGTACAATACGAGGAAGACAACAGCGCTCCCACTGACCCTTTTGAAAACACATGGTTCCTCTTCATTTTTGATGAAACCAAACTTTTTGATCACATCATTGAAACGAGTGTTCCAGCTCCGAGATGCTTGCTTAAGTCCATATATGAACCTTTGCAGCTTGCAAACCTTGTGATCAGTATCACTGAATGTGAAACCTAGCGGCTGTTCCATATAGATATCTTCCTCAAGATATCCATTTAGGAATGCCGTTTTCACATCCATTTGCCATATTTCATAATCGAAATAGGCTGCAACAGCAAGCAATGTGCGGATGGATTTTAGCATAGCTACCGGGGAAAAGGTATCCTGATAGTCAATGCCTTCGCGTTGACTATAACCTTTTGCCACCAGTCTAGCCTTGAATGTCTCCACATTCCCATCTGCACCAATCTTTCTCTTGAAGATCCATTTACACCCAATAGGTACTATACCTTCTGGTGGATCTACCAAGGTCCAGACTTGGTTTGAGTGCATCGAGTCAATTTCTGACTTCATTGCCTCAAGCCATTTCTCGGAGTCGATATCTGATATCGCCTCGTTGTAGGTTTTGGGATCATCACCATGAGCACCATTACCTATGAGGAACATTTTCTCTATATCCTCTGAAATAATACCTAAGTATCTTTCAAGGGGATGGAAAACTCTTTTCGATCTACGAGGTGGAGGAGGTAGTATTCTTATTGGCTCAACCTGATTTGGTTCCACTTGGTCCTTAGCTCTTTCTGCTTGTGAGACTTTCTCATCAAGCTTAATCTGCTTTCCAATGCCACTATCTTGAATAAACTGTTTTTCAAGAAATATGGCATGTCGACTCACAATCACATTGTGGTCTTCAGGA
>QRFJ01000047.1:2732433-2799933 GCA_006176705.1 Cocos nucifera
GAGAACAATCAACCCCGGGAAGGGCCCGCACGTCTACAATGGTGGAAGACCTCGGACTTAATCTTTTCTTAGGGAGAATTGATTCAGGTCTCATTAAACTAGACTTGGCTTAGTCATAACAATTATGACTAACCTAGTGGCATGGGTCAGCTCGGATTATTGACCACCTCAGATCAGAACTGTGTCAACAGATATGGCCAGGTAAGTGAGACCGGTGGAAGGAATATGCCGTTAACTCGCACAAGAACGCATTCAGGTCGAGTAGCTTCCAATTAAAAACCAGTCGGTCGTCTGTGCCAAACTTACCTTAGACACCAAATTGTTGAGTCAGAACCAATTGGGTTAGCCTACAATCCAGACTCTAACCTCTGAGCCTAATTAGGTCTTGCTTGATCGTGACTCGATCTTGACCCAGACTTAATCCTATTAGGCTGGTCAATTTAAGCATTGTTGATCCCATCTAACCAACTCTTGATTCGGTTTGATCAACCGCTTAGACCTAATTGAGCTACCCAAGCCCGAACCCAGTATTATGAATATGTCTTAGATCTGAAATTCTCAATTTTAGACCTAATTAATATTCCATAAACTTAATTCTTAATTAAGTTGGGTTCATAAACAAAATATGCACAATAAATCCTAGGGTTTCAGGATCTAGGGTTTTGCAGAAAGTAAGTTTTGGGTTTCTGATTAAGGACGAACACGCAGCACCCCTACACGTCATAAGAACACCCCATCGAATGGGAAGAGAGGGCCTTTAAACCCTTCTTCGTTCTTATGACCGGACGGCCAAGAGGAACGCCTTAATCAGGAACATGTCAATACTACAAAACAGTTATCAGATCTATATCATATATCTCATATACAAATTTAGATCTAATCATGGCATATTTTGCATACATCTCATGTATCAAATCATGCATGTTTTCAGATCTAAATTATCACATAATAATCTAAAAAATTAGATTTAAATTGATCTAATCAAAATAAATTCTAATCTAGACAATTATGTAGAACTATTCTACAACTAGTCTAGTCATGCATCTATCATATCTCATATGATATTTAAAATTAAATAATTTTTATTTGCTGTTTATCAGATGTTATTATAACACTTATAATATCAGAAAATAGTAAATAAGAAGATCTAAAATATGATTTAATCAGATTAAATCAAAGACATGCAAAACTATTCTATAGAACTATTCTATTCTAGAACTAGTCATGCATATCTTCATGTTCTTAGATCCAAATCATTTAATTTTAATTTTTCTGATTTCAGATCTGATCACATCTCATGTGACATCTGAAATCACTTTATTTTCTAATTAAAATAAAATTAAAATCAGATCTAAACAATTTAGAACCATGGCTCTGATACCAGTTGAAGGGAAATCCTGATTTCCCGGTCCAGGTTCGTCCAGATCTGATTAGATCAAGAGATATATTTCAAAAATTTTCTCTTGATCTCAATCAGATCTTGATATGTTTCAGATCTGATTCTTATTATTTTAATAAATAAAATAAAATAAGATAAATTAAATCAAATTTAATTTACCTGATTTGGGTAATCCTATTACCCTGTAGATGATCCTGATTGCAGCGGAAGGTTCTGGATCTTAGCCACGCAAGCGCCTGGCCTCTACCGGTATCCACTCGGGTTGGATCTGGAGATCCTCTTCTTCTCTATCACACCTCCAAAAATCAGATCTGGATCTGATCTGGAGGATCTTCAAAACTCTTTTGAAGATCTGCAGTCGTCCTTTTGCAGCAGCGCAGCCTTCTTGCTTTTGATCGCCTTTCCTTGATCTGAATCGCACCAAACTAAGTCCAAAACACCTTTTGGACGTGGAGAGCAAGAGGGAGAAGAGACTATGGCATGGAGAAGGAGGGGAGAGGCAGCCTTGGGGCGTATCTAATAGCATTGGAATTAGGGTTGGGCGCAGGGTCTTATTTATAGACCTCTTGTGATCCAACTCCTCTTCCTCTCAACCAATCACAACCCTTTGTGAAATCAGATCTAAATCTGATTGGTTGGAATAGAGACCCCTGGATTCCTCCTTAGAGGGCGCCTAAGACCAGTCAAACTGGATTCTTAGTAGAACTCTGATTGGAATCCAAAAGGGAGGTGGAGTCCTTGTCCAACAAGGACTCCTAGGCGCCTCCTACTTGGGCTCACGCCACCCTTGGCGTGCGCCCTTCTCCTTGCCAGGTTCTGGCAGGGGGACAGGCCCCCACCAGCTCTCCAATAGGTGCATGACATGTGGTCAAAAGTCAAAGGGTGAATGGTCAACGTTTGACCAGTCAAAGGTAGACTTTTGACCAAAGTCAAAGAACAAGAAATGGCAGGTGACCAAAAATGGCAGGTAATGTCTTACAAATAAGACAACCTATTCTGACTTGGACAACCTCCAGTCAGACCATATGAAGGCCTCTGATTGAGCACAAACTCCTTTGGCTCAGTCAGGACAACTTATTTATGATAGTAAAAGAAGAACGTTAGGTTCAATCGAGTGCTAGCACGATTTCCTTGAACCTAATTGAATCTCATTCAGATCAATTGAACTAGATCAGTTCAATTGATGATCACCAGATTCAAACCCTTGTTTGTGTGACCCAGTTAGGTTCAGTTCTGTATGGTAATGGGATATGTCATGATCTCTATCATAGACATCATCGAAACTCCTTTCGATGGATCAGAACTCTTCTGATTCGAACAGCTAGAATGATCGATCATCTAAATCATTCTAATTGCTCCCAAAATCCACCAGTGACACCTAGCAGTATATGGTGGCAACCCATCAGAGCTGAATGCGAACCTCTTGGTGCAGCTACCTGTGTGATTAAGTTCTTCTATCTTGAGCCCCGATCAGATTAGGGTTAAGGTGAACTCGTCAAACCCTAGTCTCTGTCATATGATGTAATCATTCGATTCGAGTCCAATGTGAAAATCTAAATAGAAACTCTTTCTATTATTTCACTCTGCCATGGCCATGGGCTTTCTGGACTTGATTCTCATGATCATCATAGGGCTACTCCTCTACCACCGAGGTAGATAGATCCCATCTTGATGCAATCCAGTTCCTACAATGAACATGTCATAGCCAACATACACCTCAGGGTTCCATATGGCTAGGAGACCGAGTAATGGTGTAGTCAAACTATAACACCCTCAAGGTGAACTGCCGATGCATCTCAGGTCAAAGAACCAGACACACTACTGCAGCATCGAGTCAGTCATTGACGAGAAGGTAGACTTCCTAATGACTACTCGAGGTGGTCACGCTCAGTGCCCTCGTTCTCTAACGAGTACCTGTACTCTCGCTCCGGTGTCTCCACACCGTAGACTCAAGACTCATCTACTAAAGAGAAGCGATCGTACACCAACCTTCCGGATCAATCACCATCCTCGTGATGATCCTATGGTCGGGAGCTGTTTATGAGTTAATAATGATTATTCATGTCTTAAATTTTCAACTCTTGAAAATATGAATTATCATTACCATTAACTCAAAGGATGTATCACAGACACTAAATACACATGTGTGATAGAAAATAACCCATTTCATTAATTATAGTCAAAATTATAATTTTGCCCCTAGAAGTGTATTACAAGTGTCAGCCAATTCTGGCTTCTAGGGCACATATATCTAACAGACAGGTTTACGAATTCAGAAGAAATGTTTGCACCATATGGCAAGGATAACATCAGATCATCGAGGGGTGAGGCACACGTCTCTGTTTCTAACCATGAGAGGAGTTCGGAGCGGGTGGCTGGGCGGGGCATCAGAAATGGAGAGGGGATGGGGAGAGACTTGCTGGGGAAGGGCAAATCTCGAAGCATATGCACGATGGATAGCATGCAATCAGGAATTGGTGAAATACAAGGGGTAGCGTGGTATGTTATACATCATGGGATTCGATCGAGGTAGACTTCGGACTCAAGCCTGAGCCGAGCCAAAAGTATATCCAAGTCTGACCTAAAGGAGATGCCTTTAGGAAAGAAGGGATTGCTAACCAAAAAGGAGAGGAAGGAGGTCCTAGGTGAGTGAAGGAGAAGATTTCTCCCACCAATGAGAGGCAAGTAGAATGGTGAAGTTGGAGAGAAAGAGGACCGAAGGAGATAAAGTTGTATTAGCTTTAATATCTATTAATCTAAAAATAATTTTTTTTCTTTTTATTCTAAAAAGATGAAAAGGATAGAGAATAGACATCCAGAGGGAAAGAATTTTTTTAGTCTCCCCATTGCTAGAAATCCACGATGGAAGAAGATAGGAGAAAAAAGAAGGGAAAGACTTCTAATTTTTTTTTACATCAGCAAAAGGAGGATGGAAATTAGAGCCAGGGTTTGAATTGAAAAAAATTTAAAAGTTCGATAATTTTTAAATCCTGCTTTCACCGAAGTTCAGTCTGATGCTTAGCCTAACGCAACCAGTAATCACAGAAGAGCTTCAATCGAAAATTCTCCTCCAGCGATCGAACCCCAACCGAACTCTTTCAGGAGCCAAACTTCTTCTGGATCTCTCCTACAGAAGCCGAAACCCTTCTGAACTCCTCCAGACGGATGCCTACAGAAGCTAAACCCCTTTCGGACTCTTTCAAGAGCCAAACTCCTTTCAGACTACTCTTTCAATCAAACTCCTTCAGGAGTCGAACTCCTTCCGGATTTCTTCTTCGATCGAACTCTTTTCGGATTTTTCCTTCAGTCAAATTTCTATAGAAGTCAAACTCCTTCCGGACTTCTCCTTCAGTTGGATTTCTACAAGAGCCGAACTCCTCCTGAATTTCTCCTTCATTCGGATTCCTCCAGGAGCCAAACTTTTTTCAGATCCCTTCTTCAGTCGGACTCCTCCAGGAGCCAAACTTCTTCCGAATCTCTCCTTCAGACGGATGCCTACAGGAGTCGAACTTCTTTCAGACTCCTTCAGAAGCCAAACTTTTTTCGGACTCCTCCTTCAGTCAAGCTCCTTCAGGAGCTGAACTTTTTTCAGATTTTTTCTTCGATCGAACTCCTCCAGGAGTCGAACTCCTTCCGAATTTCTCCTTCAATCAGATTTCTATAAGAGCCGAACTCCTCCCAGATTTTTTCTTCATTCGGATTCCTCCATGAGTCGAACTTCTTTCGGACCTCTTCTTTAGTCAAATTTCTACAGGAGCCGAACTCCTCTCAGACTTCTCCTTCAGTCAAATTTCTACAGGAGCCGAACTCCTTCCGGACTTCTTCTTCAGTCGGACTCCTCCAGGAGCCAAACTTCTTTCGGATTTCTTCTTCAGTCAAATTTCTCTAGGAGTCGAACTTCCTCCTAACTTTTCCTTCAGTCGGATTCCTCCAGGAGCCGAACTCCTTTCGAACTTCTCCTTCAGTCGAATTTCTCTAGTGGATTACTTCTAGAGTTCAGCTAGCATTCCTTTCGAATAATCTTCTCTAGCCGTATTTTCTTTAGAAGTCCGAACTCCTCTGAAATTGATGTATGTCAAAGCTCTTCACCATCCAACACCTTCTTCCTTCGAACTTTGACTATTAAATCTCAATGAACGGCTACTTCATGACAACGGACACCACTCTTCATAACAAACTCTACGTGGCCCCGAGCGGCTCACTATCGAATGGCCACATCACAACAACGGACATCTCTCTCCATAACAAACTTCACGTAGTCCCGAGCAGCCCACTATCGGACGATTATGATAAGCTCTATCTATAAAAAGGGATCCTTTAGATACATTTTCTCTAAGCTCTCTTCTTCTTCCCAAAACTCTCCTAAATTTTTGTCTGAGCAATCCATTTCTTTTGGCCAGAAGAGCTGACTTGATCGTCAGAGAATTCTGCTGGAGCTATCACTACCGACTCCGGATGAAACTTTATTTTGCAGGTCACCGGTAGCGACCTCATCTTTTTCGACTCCAACTCAATCCGACGTCAATCAGATTCTGCATCAATAAAATTAGCACTAGAGGAAGGACTCCTCTGTTCTTGAGGTACCCTTATTCTTAAAGAAGTGCTCAGTCGATCTTGTCGATCTTCTTCTTCAAGGTTCATCTCCGTCCTCTTCCTCAATCCCAAGAAATACCTTCGAAGAAGGTGACTATCCGGAGATCTACCGCTTCTATTATCAGATCTGAGCTAGATCCATTTGTTCGTACTCCATCGTCGGTATTTTAACCACCACCTCCACCGACGATCATGGTAGATCTGAAGCAGTTTGATCTACTGATGCAGCAAATTCAGGACCTTACCAAAATAGAACAGACCATGCGGTAGTCTCCGATGATGATTCCATCAGAAAACCCATCATCAGGATGTCAAAAATCGATCTCAAGGAAGGGCACCTAGTCTAGCATATCCGTCGTCCTTGGAAAGAAAAAATAGAGAGTAGAGGATCTGTGTTCGGATCATGATTCTCCTTCAAAAGAGACCTTCTCCATCTACAGTCGGAAGCCCTCCAAGATCTACGATCGAGACGACGTCCTCGATCACAAACTATGAAAGATGGATCGATGAATTGAAGAACTTGGCCACATCACCCCAGCTCCCCATGATGACATCTGTATCGATCTCCCTTTCTCTCTCCGAATTATGCAAGAGTCTATTTCATTGAACTTCAAGCTTTTCCAACTTGAAAGCTACGATAGAACCGCTGATCTGATTGATCACCTAGAAGCCTTTCGGACCATGATGCTGCTCCATGGTGCATCAGATGCTATATTATGCCGAGCTTTTCCATCTATCTTAAAGGAAGCAGCAAGAAACTGATACTCGACATTGAAGTCGGATACGATCTTCTCCTTTAACCAGATGAGCCATCAGTTTGTAGCTCATTTTATTAGCAGCCGGCGTCTCCCTCGAGGTTCGAATTTTCTAACGAACATCAAGCAAAAGATGGAGGAATCCATTCGAGCTTATATCATCCGATTTAACGCTGTTGTATTGAAGGTCCAAAATCTGAACTAGTCTGTTGTAATGGCTGCACTCAATGATGACCTTCAGAAGAATGATTTACTATTCTTTCTAGAGAAGAAGTACCCCAGAAACTTTGACGATTTGCTAGCCCAAGTCGAGAGATATGCCCGTGCGAAAGAAGCCTTCAAGTTGAAGGATGAAGAAGCCATAGAAGAGAGGCAGATGGGCAAATCTAGTAAACCCACGGCTAATGGAGGGCCGAATAAAGTTCGACCGCGCTCAAGGACTCCCTCCGAATGCAAGCGAGCCCGAACTCCTCCTCGAGCTCATCATCAAAGAAGTTCCGACAGAAGGACACGAAGAAGTCCTCCCTCCAAAAGGTTCCATAACTATACTCTCCTTAATGCTCCTAAAACTCAAGTTCTGATGAAAATTAAGAATCATCTACCAAGATCAAAAGAATTACGATCTTTCCTAAATAAGCGCGATCGAAGCAAGTACTGTCTCTACCATTATGACCACAGCCACGATACTGAAGAATGCATTCAACTTCGACATGAAATCGACGAGCTCATCAGAAGAGGTCGGCTGGGTCAATTCCTTAGACATCGATTTGAAGCAAGAGAAGATCGGCCAAGGACGCTATCATAGCCAGAACCACCAATAAGGAAGGAACAACAAGAAGATCGGTCGCCTCTCGACATCATCAATCCTATTTTTGGAGGACTTAGTGCTTCGACGAGCCGCCATCTCTCAACCTCAAAGTCAGAAAAAGCTTGCCCCAAATTGGAAAAGCTAGTATGAAATAGAGAAGATCGTCCGATACGAAAGTTATCGCCTGAAGGATCTCGGAGGAACAACGCTCCCACGACTTTTGAATTTCAAAAAATTGAGGATGTACTACCAGTAATTTTTCTTCAATAAAACTCCTCCATTTCAATATTATTATTTCTTGGTGCAAAAATTATGTAATGACAGGAAAGAAGCAATCAATAGTAGCCATATTAGAAATAAGAGGAGAACCTCATCCTGACATGAGCAAGTCGAAGTCCTTCAACCTCGGCTGAAGATAAGATCTCCGAGATTCAATGTCTACGTCAACAGGAGATAAGATCTCCTTCAACCTCGGTTGGAGATAAGATCTCTCTCGAGCTTCAACATCTACATCAACAAAAGATAAGATCTCCTTCAACCTTTGCTGGAGATAAGATCTTTCCTGAGCTTCAACGTCAACAGAAGATAAGATCTCCTTTAACCTCGACTGGAGATAAGATCTCCACCAAACTTCAACGTCTACATCAATAGGAGATAAAATTTCTTTCAATCTGGCTAGAGATAAGATCTCCCCCGAGCTTCAACATCTACGTCAATAGAAGATAAGATCTCCTTCAACCTCGGTTGGAGATAAGATCTTTCCTGAGCTTCTACATCAACAGAAGATAAGATCTTCTTCAATCTCGACTGGAGATAAGATCTCTTCCGAGCTTCAACATCTACGTCAACAGGAGATAAGATCTTCTTCAACCTCGACTGGAGATAAGATCTTCCCCAAGCTTCTACGTCAATAGGAGATAAGATCTCTTTCAACCTCGACTGGAGATAAGATCTTCTCTAAACTTCAACGTTAACATCAACAGAAGATAAGATCTCCTTCAACCTTGGTTGGAGACGAGATCTCCCTCGAACTTCAACTTCAACGTCAACCTCGATTGGAGATAAGATCTCTTCCGAGCTCCAACAACGTCAACTTCGATAGAAGATTAGATCTCCTTCAATCTTGATTGGAAAGAAGATCTCCTCCGAGATTCAATATCAACCTCGATTGGAGATAAGATCTCCTCCGAGCTTTAACCTCAACGAATGCGGAGTTCGAAAAAAAATTTCGACAGTCGCCTTTTTTATACTCCATTTCTTCGAATTTCAAATTCGAAAGTGGGGATACTATTGTTGGGGATAAATCTCGCTTCCGTCGAAGTCTAGTCTGATGCTTAGCCTAATACAACCAATAATCATGAAAGAGCTTCAATTAAAAATTCTCTTCCAATGGTCGGACCCCAACCGAACTCCTTCTGAATCTCTCCTTCAGACGGATGCCTACAGGAGCCGAACCCTTTCCGAACTCCTTCAGAAGTCGAACTCTTTCCGAACTCCTCCTTCAGTCAAGCTCCTTCAGAAGTCGAACTCCTTTCAGATTTCTTCTTTGATCGAACTCCTTCCGGACTTCTCCTTCAATCAAATTTCTACAGAAGCCGAACTCCTCCCAGATTTTTTCTTCATTCAGATTCCCCAGGAGTCAAACTCTTTTCGGATCCCTCCTTTAGTTGAACTCCTTCAGGAGCCGAACTCCTTCCAAATCTCTCCTTCAAACGGATGCCTATAGGAGCCGAACCCCTTCTGGACTCCTTTAGGAGTCGAACTCCTTCAGTCAAGCTCTTCCAGAAGCCAAACTCCTTCCAGATTTCTCCTTCGATCGAACTCCTCCAGGAGCCGAACTCCTTTCGGATTTCTTCTTCAGTCGGATTCCTACATAAGCCGAACTCCTTCCAGACTTCTTCTTCAGTCGAATTTCTTCAGAAGTCAAACTCCTTCTGAATTTCTTCTTCAGTCAAGTTCCTCTAGGAGCCGAACTCCCTCCGAACTTCTTCTTCAATCGGATTTCTCCAAAAGTCGAACTCCTTCCGGACTTCTCCTTCAGTCGGATTCCTCCAGTGGATTACTTTCAGAGTTCAGCTAGCATTTCTTTCGGATGATCTTCTCTAGCCGTATTTTCTTTAAAAGTCCGAACTCCTTTGAATTTGATGTATGTCAAAGCTCTTCACCATCCAACATCTTCTTCCTCCGAACTTCGACTATTAAATCTCAACGAACGGCCACTTCATGGCAACGGACATCACTCTCCATAACAAACTCTACGTGGTCCTGAGCGGCTCACTATCGAACGGCTATATTACAACAATGGATACCTTTCTCCGTAACAAACTTCACGTGACCTCGAGCAGCTCACTATCGGATGATTACGATAAGCTCCGTCTATAAAAAGGAATCCTCCAGATACGTTTTCTCTAAGTTCTCTTTTTTTTTCCAAAATTTTCTTGAATTTTTGTCTGAGCACTTCATTTCTGCTGGCCAGAAGAGCTGACTTGATCGTCGGAAGATTCTATCGGAGCCACCACCATCGACTCTGAATGAAACTTTATTTTGCAGATCACGATGGTGATCTCATTTTTTTCGACTCCAATTTGATCCGACGTCGATCAGATTCTGCACCAACAATAATGATTCTTAAAAAAAAAATAGCCTCAAGATGGAATATTTTGGAATTAACCATTTCAGATGAGAAGGATGGTCCAAGCACGTAATACATCATATGCAGCAAGAACTTATTTAACTTTTATTTTTAATTAATAAGATTAGACCATGGGTGCTATCAATTGAGACGTGTCGCCAAGCTCTTCGCCTAATCTGCCGGTTTGATATGAGTATCGACAGAAGAATCTTTCCGAGCCCCAGCCGTTCCCCACAGGCCACAAATATGTTTTCCATCAATATTTGGAGGGGACAATGAGCTGGCTTAATTTCTCCACTTAGAGACCATCCAGTACAATCACCACAGAATCCAATCACGGTACCAAAGAATCCAGTACGTCCAAAATGGAGCGAGCAACCTTCCAAATTGGTTCCTTTCATGGACTTTTTTCTTTCTAGCCAAGTGCGTATGGCATGCCAGCCACATTAGTCGAACGAGCAAGGAACCTTTTCAATTATATTGGCTGGAAAGCACACCATCATCATACAATCAACCATGTTCCCCGATTCAGGTACGATGCTGGTCAGACCATTGCTCATCCGACCATCATAATTGCGCAACACTTGGCCAAATCCCTGCCTACAAAGTTTCACAAGTGCATCTTTGGTGCAGATTTCGTGCAAGCAATACAGCCGGACGAGAAATTATCCCGTGCCGGACCTAAATCTAATCGAGCTCACGATGACGACTATAAAGCAACCAAACTTTGGACCTTTGCCTTTAGCCATTGGCGTGAGGCGAATATTATAAGCAAGAACATGAAGATAATTTAGACAACCAAAATAGGTAAGAAGCCCAACTTGCTGCATGTGCTAAAGAAATATCCCAGAAAAAGGAGCGCCTTTTTTTCTATCATAAAAAAAAATTAAATTAAAGGAGAGGACCTCGCCTTTCGAAACCTTTAAATACCCCCTACCCTCCGAAACGAAATCTCCCCTTTTCCACGCTTCGGGGAATTCCAGTTACCTTATTCCCGAGATCAAATTTTTATCGGTATTCTTACCTGGAGATGGAGGAAAGGACTGGCAGACGGACGGCGGAGATTGGGTTCGTGATCGAGGCGGAGGCCGCGGCGGCGATGATGACGGAATTGGGCGTCGCCTCCACGCCGGAGCTGCTGGCGACGCTGGTCCCCGCCGCCCAGAGGCTGGCCCGGCCAGCCATCTCGAACTTCCCGGTGGGGGCCGTCGGACTGGGGACGAGCGGCAGGATCTACATCGGGGTGAACGTGGAGTTCCCCGGGCTGCCGCTCCACCACTCCATCCACGCCGAGCAGTTCCTGATCACCAACGCCGCCCTTCATGGCGAAGCGGGGATCCGCTGCATCGCCGTCTCCTCCGCTCCTTGCGGCCACTGCCGCCAGTTCCTCCAGGAGCTCCGCGGGGCGGCGGAGATCCAGATCCTTGTCACCTCCGACGGCCCCGGATCCGCCTTCCGCTCCCTCTCCTCCTTCCTTCCCCGCCCCTTCGGCCCCCCCGATCTCCTCCACAAGGACCATCCCCTCCTCCTCGAGCCCCACGACAACAAGATCGCCATCCTGCACGGTGACGAGGAGGCGGAGGCCGGCGGCAGCGGGACCTGCAACGGGATCGGGGGAGGGGTGGAGGCACGGTTGAGGGTGAAGGCGGAGGGGGCGGCGAGAGCGGCGCACGCGCCCTACAGCAAGTGTCCGGCAGGATTCGCGGTGGCGGATGGGAGGGGGAGGGTGTACGCAGGGTCGTATGAGGAGTCGGCGGCGTATAACCCGAGCCTGGGGCCGGTGCAGGCGGCGGCGGTGGCATACATGGCAGCGGGCGGCGGCGGCGGAGCGGGGAAGGGATACGAGTTCGTGGCTGCGGCGCTGGTGGAGGCGGAGGGTGCGGCAGTGTCGCACGAGGCGACGGCGAGAATCTTCCTGGCGGCGGTGGCGCCGCGGGCCCACCTGAAGGTCTACCGCTTCCGATCCTCCGCCGACGCCGCCTAAACGGCGGTTTCTCGACGCCGGGGGCCGTTCCCTCTGGAGATGACGTCGACAACAGAAAATGGACGGCTGGGATTAGATGAATTGTAACCCTGCGGTGATTGCCACTCTTTATGGATATCCCACTGCTATATTTATTTTAATAAAAATCCAGGCTTAATATCTGTATCTCTCTCATTGCTTAATACATCCATATTCCTACGGCTTGGATGGTTTGGTAGGAAACTATCTACATCTTTGAAGCTAAGGTTTGGAATCTTATTTGCCAGTTAAACAAGCAATAAGGGAAGTTAATTCTATTGTTCAGTTAATAATGAAAGATGCTTGGGGTCTCTATGAGAATAGCAATGCCAAAGAGTTGCATGATTTTTTGTCTTGGATCTTTGAATACTGCTTGGTGAAATGGATGCTGTGTAGGAATGCACCAAAGCCTACTGCATTAGCTAATATTGGTGGTCCCAAAGGAATCTTAAGATATCTAATGTTAATCTGATTGTTCTTTTATTTACCCTTCAATTTTCTAAGCCGTACATCCTATTTTAACTGGCTATAAGCACGAGACGACCTAACAATCTAGGCAAGAAAATTTGATCGGCTTGTTTGGTTCGCAATTTTTTTTTTTTTTTTTTTCTCCAGAGTCTAACTTCTCGGTAGGAATAGAATTTTGGTATACTTGACCGTGAGAAAGTAATATTATTTAGTTGAATATTTATTTTTAAAAAAATATATATATAATATTTATTATTCTCTTAATAGATATAATATCATGCATTTTTGCTCCTAAATTTTATATAAATAATAATATTATATTATATTAATATAATTATAATATAATATTAAATCATAATAATTTATGATATTAATACAATACTAATATATATAT
Organism: Cocos nucifera; assembly: GCA_006176705.1. Classification (NCBI taxonomy): domain Eukaryota; kingdom Viridiplantae; phylum Streptophyta; class Magnoliopsida; order Arecales; family Arecaceae; genus Cocos; species Cocos nucifera. The sequence goes on from QRFJ01000047.1 coordinate 2,745,485, forward strand.
TACATTATATTAATATTATATTAACATTTTAATATAATAAATTTATTAATATCTTAAAAATATAATATTATATTAATATAAATATTTATATATTAATATAAATATTCTATTAATATTAATAAAAATATTATATTAATAATAAATATTAAAATATAATAAATATTATAATATTAATATCAATATTATTTTTATATAAATATTAAATAATAATTATATTATATTATTATTATTTAATATTTTATCTTAATCATTCATAATATTTTATAAAAATTTAGCTCGTTCGCTTAACCAAACAAGTTCTTTGAGTCATTTTTCACATGCGTGTTTTTTTTTTGGTGATGATCGCATACCAACATCACAAACCTCTCGCGGTAGTCTTTTACTTTAACAAAGAATCATGTGGGATGCATGAATCTAAGCTTTGAATGAAAATATAAAATATAAAAATACTCTGAAAAGATGGATGATGTATCTTTTCTGGAGCATATATATCTTGGTTGAGATTCTGCTTTCAATGATGCCACTAATCAATCAGCACAACCAACACATGTCCTCCAAACTAATCAAAACTAAATAAGATATTACTTTGAATCATGGAACTAGGCAAAACATATTTTATTAATGCTGTTTTAGCTCCGTGCCCCACATTCTTTTGCTAAGTCTATCTCACCATCTTGATTGGCTGAGTGCCCATGCCGGGCCGGTGGGGTTCCTTTGGTCACCCAAACGTCTATTTCCGAACAACATTAGTGGATGACTAATTAAAGCAATTGCAAAAGCAACAAGAACAGTTTGCACGTCCAACAAGAAAACGAGAAAAGTTCACATCACCTTTGGATAAAGTATACATTTCCAACAAGAAAACGAGAGAAGTTTACATCACCTTTGGATCCAAAATTTGAAGAGTTTGATCCTATAAAAGAACCATAAAAAAACTCGCCACACTCACGGTTTGATTTTAGTGATAGCATATTCCAGCCCGTTATCTTTATTAATTTTGAACGGAAAACATGTGGAAAGTGTGATGCACATGGAATGTTGGTGAGTGTAGGTAACGGACCTCATACCTCATCAACGAATTGACTTCATGATACGTATTACAGAGTTCCAAAAATTTGATATCTATTGAGTGAAATCGGACTACATCCATCTCTGGTATTTCTTTGATCAACGGCAACAAGAAAGTGAACCGATTGCACAACTTGGAGGAAATGGGATGGCAAAAGGTTATCATTAGCTGTTCATGGAGCAGAGATCGGTCGGGGATAAGACAAATTGGCGACTGCAATGAAATTTGGATTGTAATGAAGCTGCTTTCACGTTCTAAAGAGCACAAAACATTTATAACAGCTGTCTAAGTTGGTTGTTTCCTATTAATTTATTCCATGTAGACAAGTGGCATATGTTTTCCATGAACCTCACCAAATCGGGCTTGTCGTTTGTCATCAAAGTCACCAACGACGAAGTGTTTGATATTTCTAATTTGGTTTGCTGTGAGATATTTTGTGACAACGTCACTTTCAATTTTTCAGTTTGGAGTCAAATTAACTATCAGCGTGGACCGGGGTTTCGGGTTGATATAACCACGAAACTATATATATATTTTTATATTCTGTAAGGTGTCATGATGTGCAAGATTTGCGCGTAGAAAAGAGTGCCATCAAACTTGTAAATATAGTGCATGATGGATGGCATGCTGATGCATACCAATAGCTCGTTTGCTAGTTAAATCCGCTACTCTGTGTATCATTCTATCTGTTCTAGTTCTACAGTTTTCGTTCCTTTTCTTCCTCTTTTAAAGCAATAGGATGTAAATCAAAGTTCACAAACAACTTATATCATGCTTGCCGTTTTAAAGCCAGTCCTAACCTACCATGAGGTGATGGGTCCCTCGCGGTGATGTTCGTCGAATTGAATAAATAGCAGGGGGATTTGGATTTATATATTAGTGAGGTACTTGCGACCTGTGGAACCGTGGATCGGATCTGTAAATTCTCACAGAGAAACTGAGCCAGAAGCTTGTGATGGTGGGGGTGGCCATGAGGTGAAAGATAGAGCATTTATACAAGTCTTTATATGAATAAATTCAAAAGAGTTAAAAAGTAAAATGTTCATGAGTGACGTAAGGGCCATCCTAACATCTATTGATAGGGAGTCCGTTGTGTGCTCCATAGACAACCATCTAATCGGCTGCAGTATTCACTTCATATCTTATGATAAGGCCTGGATACTCCGACAACAAATTAAAGATATCCTACAAGATATGGTGAGTGGCGACTCCATACATATACCTCTATATCCAGATCATCATCATGGCATAATCTCCCTCAATGACCAAGCGGTTGGCTCTCAAGGCCCGCCAAGCATAAATGAACGCAGCCCAAGCAGTGGGAAGCTCCAATCCAGAAACCATAAGCTCGAATAGCTAGTCCCCTGGCCACCATCTATTTAGAGTCATGCCTATACATCACAAAACTAACACCACCATGTCTATCTCTGATACTATCATCAAAGTGGATCTTGAGGTGAGAAGGAGATTTTCAAGCAATATACACATGTCAAGTTACTACAAGAGCAAGATGAGAGTTCCAAATCTCTAGAGATCTAAAGATCACATCAATCAACTCCACTCTTCAAACTGTCCCTCACCTCACTGACTAATCAGATATGATAGACAATATAGACTGCTCGGATGCCTATTATCCTAAACGCATCATCCCCGACACTTCACCTCCGAAACCCTAAGAATGTCTCAACTAGAGCCTCGGCTTGGATGATCAACTGATGCAAATCCGATAGGTATTAGATCTGTCTTGGGCATAGAAAGAGTATATGCTCCACGATCTCTTCCTCCAAATGGCCATGGCTTCTTTTAAGGATAAATCTCAGCATGCTTCGAATCCCAAAAGGTTTTTATATTTTTTTTATTATGCAATTTTAGCTGACACACTAGAATTCCCAATGGTATGTGCTGTAACCCACGACTGCAATACTGATTTTTATCTAGACATCTCTGATAGCTGTGTTTATTTGTGTGTTTTTCTTATCAATAAACATATTTGATATCTATAATCTTGTGATTATAGATATCAAATATAATCTACCTTATTAATGTATAGAATCAATCTTACCTGTACGTTTAAGATTATATGAAACCATGTTTTGCCATCTTCTGGTTATTAATATCTTTGATTTTCAACCTATACATGCTTTTAACATATGTAGGTCCGGTTAATAACATAGATTCTCAATTTAAATATTTTATTATATATTTAAGAATGAAAACTATTCAAATTTCTGTCCATATGATGCATAGGCAAAACGCCACCAAGATCATTTTCAGGATATAGATCATGGTCAATGTATGGATTTTTAATTTGATTGCCTTGTCATTGATATTGGAATCTAGAGGAGTAGATTCTCTCCTCTCAAGAAAAGCATAGTCCAACTCGTATATCGAGAGAGTTGGACTGCAACTTTACGATGCAAAATCAATACTGTACTATCCAAGTTCAAGATCCACATTATTAAACAAGTTCTACACTATAAAAAATACTTAGAAAACTAAAGTTCATGGATGTTAGTAGTCAGTAATCTAATCATCACGCAAATGTCACAATAAATAGTTTTAATAACACGATACAATATTTTACCATGATATAATCATTAAAATCCAGTGAATTTAAATCTATCCATGTTTTAAGATGGGTATATTATGACTAATAAAATAGATTTTCAATTTATATATCTTATCTTAGTTTGCTATACTAGTACAACTAACATCATTCATTTTTACGCCAACTTGATACATAAATTAAACAACACCAAATATATGAATTCTAGTTTCTAGGCATTTTTGTATTATAAATTATTTTTTCCAGTTTGGCCTAAAACTTTAAAATGTACGAGGGGACCATGATGGCGACTAATTCAACAATTGACAACTTAAATTTTGTGCAAGCAGAGTAAAAAATCAATAGAATGATCAAGTGTAGCCGCCTATGCTTACAAGACCAAGTAATAAATCCTGCTCACATCTTTCTGGTGCTGGATTCATGACTGTCAGACCATTTAAAAAGCTCCAATCAGGATTACGTTTTTGGGCTGTTTGATGACATAATATAGTTCCTCAAAATTTACCATGTCCTATAATTACATATCCTAGATTACTCTTGAGGTTGATGCATGTTTGAATACTTTAGACAAAAGTTGATTGATGGAAGCATACATTGTGTGATGTGCTGTATCTGCCGTAGCGTGCATATTGCTGCTACTCCCAGCAGCAAAAAACTCATGGCACACTATGAAAGAGTTTCTGCAACCCACCTGTTGCACCATGTACAGCAGGATAGTCTGCAAATCTTTCAGCCAGGGTTTTACCTCAGCTTGTGCTGTGAATATACGAGGCATGATGAAGCATATAACCAACATGGTTTCAAATAACCAATTGACCTCTGAAGACTAAAACATGCCAATGTATTGTCGAACTTATGAACCATTCTTACCATTTTTCTGCAGCTTCATCTTGTAACGTACATGAATATTTGAGTTGATTGGACGGCAGGGACACAGCTGGGGAGATAATAGCTTTCACTGGCAACACTGCAACTGCTTCACGCCTTATGGCATGTTGATCCCCATCAATAGATCATTCACTTGCTTTTTGAGCAGCAATTATCATTCACTTTCAGCAGTGCACTATATCTCTGTTGAAAATAGATGTTGCTCTCATCCAATGAATAACTCTTTAGCAGCAACTCAATAGCCAAGAGAATGTGTGCAGACCAGTTCAATCTATCAGCATGTCAAAAAGCATTTCCAGGTCACATTGAATAGCTCTCCAGAGGATTTTGTTCAACCTTTATTAGCGCTTGAAATATACATGATATCATTATTATCAATGAACAAATAGCAGGGCGAGAAAACAATTTTGCCGATTTTTAATACACAAAATTGTATTTGAATTGATACTTTAGATACGATGCTGGAACAAATAACATAAGACTGCTTCCAGTGCTGGCAAGACTTGCAAAACTCAAACAAGCATTCTGGACAATTGTTGAATTTTCAACATTGTCTTTTAATATTTTCCATCAGAAAAAAACATTGTCCTTTTAATGTTTGACCTTCCTGTGCTCGCTCTTTAGCTAAAACTCATAAGATCTCTTGTCATGATCATCAGCCACTCTAATATCACTTACACATGAAGAAATTTGGGTCAGCTTAGTCATTGCAAACAAGGCCTTTCATTTCTTTTTTTTTTTTATGACTCACATGGCTTACATAGTATCCAGACCAACAACATTTGGGAAGCACTCAAGCTTGTCATGCACATAGATGTACCTCTGGATGAAAATGCATGAGATCATGCCTGATGATGTTTTGGCCCACATGTAAAATCTGGGTTTTCCACCAACTCAATAGTGAGATCAGGATTGGGAGCATGTAACTCTAGCATGACCTGCAAGGAACAAGAAGAAAAAGGTTGATGCAAAATTAAAATACTTTAAGCTTGGCATATTTTAAATTCATGATCTCCTTAGCCTGATGAAATTTTGAATTATTAAGATAGACTTTTGGAGTATTCATGTCCTAAAGAATTCCCAGTCAATTTTTTAAGCTTCAATGGTAGAATTACCATGTATTAAAAGGGTAAATTTTTGAATGCAAGATGTTAAGTCACACGTACCACAACATTTTCTCCATGCTGAAGGATTGGTGCAGGAACATAAAGAGTGCACTGAGGTCCAAACAACTGCAGGTATATATTCACATTTTTGTGAAGAAAAGAAAGAAAAGAGAAGTGGGGCCAAAACTGTTAGAGAAATAGTAAAATTAGAAATACACTTAATTTTTTACAACAAAATGTCCACATTATTACCGGCCAGAATCTCCCAATATTGAAATTGTTCACAAAAGCAATCCCTTTGCTCCAACCAGAAAATGATATGAACGTATCTCTAACTTGGTTTATTGGATCTATAAAGAAATGACCTTTGTAAAATCCTGGTTCTTCTGAAATACTCTCTGTCACAAAAAAAATTTAAGGTCATACAATATCATGAGTAGCATCCAAATGATAAATGCCTATAGAATGCATGCTTCTGATAGAAACATAGTCAACATACAGTCCATTGTTGACATGAATATCACAAAGGTATTTAACAATAACAATTGATGGAGCATCTTGTAGGTTGATTTTGGTAATGAATATTGGTTTTGGGAAAGCTCAGTAGACAAGTTATTATTGGTGGTTTGAATCCAGAAATTTAGGTGTCGGATACTCAAAGTGCTCCTGTTAGTAACTACATAGGATTGAGAACTCTTCAGTCATGTACTTGAATTTATGATCAGGAATTCCTTACTGGCAGCTTAACATAATCATTGAAGGCCAGAAAAACAAACATCGTTATGCATGATAAAAAAATCTCATTGTATGGTACTCATTTTGCAATACTGCACCACTAGTAGACCCAAGATTTTCCATTCCCCATTTTACCTGGCACAATATCCTAGTGCAGTTCGTTTAGTTCTGGGAGCTGTTAGGAAGACATTTCTCCAAAGTTGGTTGGGCCTCAGTAATATATGCAGCTGCTAGCTACTATAAAACATTTTAATGGCTTCTGATCAATGAACAAAATGCTTAATACCAATAACAAAATAATGCAGGATCCTTAGAAAAAGATCATAGCATTCAGAATCCCAGGAGGAAAAGCAATTCATTGTACTATACTTTCTTTGGGCCTCCCATAAAGTCACAGAATATAATTAAACTGAAACAAGTCAGCTTACATGGTAACCCTATAGTTGTGCAGGCCCCACATGCTATAATAAAGACAGGTCAGCTCCAGAGGCATTGAAAATAATGTCACTTGATTGAGCAAATGCAGTATAAAAGATTTAAGAAATAAACGTGGCTTCAGTCTATATCAAGCTTAAAGGAAGTGATGGAGCCTCCTTGTAAATTTACAGAATGCTGGACAAAAAGAAAACTTAGTTATTACTTTGATGGGAACGATATAGACATTAGCCAGCACAACAAGTTGAATCAATATCCTTATCATGATAGCTTACAAAGCCAACCCAAAGTTATGGTTTCATGGATTGCTGTTCACGTTTACATTGAACACATTCTTAGCATGCTCTCTAGTAATTTATTGAAATTGTAGTGAAAAAGTTCTGACTTTAAATTGTCTTTAGGCTTTTGATTTGCCCATAAGTTGTTTCTCAAACTGCACACTAATCTATAACCTGTCCTAAAGGTGTATTAAACTTGTCAGTAGAATTAACTAAATTAAGTATGTTTGAATTAAGCAATCTTACTGTTTATTTGTTGTAAAAGTTATATGTTTGACTTCCATTAACAATTGTGCTCAAACTGCGCAGAATCTCTTTCAACTGTTTTCAAGTTATAAGTAACTACTAGGAAAGGCCTAGTTCAATAAAACAAAAGAACTTTGAAGTTTTCCTTCAACGATAATGTTGTAGTAGACGTGATTTAAAATTATAATTCTGATAATGTATATTAAAATATAATTATTAGTATAAGTTCTATGCTTTATTGAACATCAGGTATGATCCAATGGGTTTAATCAAAATACTTAGCCTGATGTTTATGGAAACTCAATTGCAGCCAGAAAATTAAGTTGGTGATCACATGAAAGCATAGAGATATATCTGGGCACAGTCATTAAAAAGTCATGCATCTAAATATGCAGAAAATAAATTAGCAATTGCAAAAATTACATGATCAAATTTGGGAGGAAACAACCAAAAGAAAAAAAAAAAAAAAAAAACATGGCTTGAAATATACGAGTCAAACTAAGCTTACATATATTTAACAGAATGCTGAAATAGCAATAATAACCAATAGCTGCTACTATGACTACCTTTAAGTGAAAATGTGAACCTGCTGGAGTGATGTTTCAGACTATTCTGGATTGATATTTTATTAATTCTAGAACTGCCAACTTGCTTGATAGGTTTATCTTTTGAATGATTTATAAATCTCTGGAATGAAATTGGATATATTTTCCACTGATGGAGGACAACATTGTCCAGTATAGCCGGAGACAGTATACCCTGAGTATCAGTAGAGATTAGTGCATCAATTCCATTAAAATAGCCATAATAAATATAACTGGAATAAAGAGCCATAATGAATGCTATCTCAGAAGCATTATTATTTCTTGAGCTTAGATATACTGGAAATAAGTAATAACTGAACTTTTCATTTTTCAAGGTATTAAATCAAATTCAAAAGATCTAAACAAACACAAATTCTTGCTTGTGAATATCTGAGTGAACACCCGAGACAATATACAATATCACAAAGTCTACCTCTATATTATGTGCAATGAAATTGCATTAATTTTTTTATGCAATTTTCTAGATCCCATCTGCCTTGCTTGTTGCCAAGTATGCTACCATTACAAGCTTTCTTTAATCTGAAGGAATACTGCATCAAGGGTAGGCACACCTCAAGATTTTTCTCATCAAGGAGACTTTGTGGTACTATCCAAATCTTACCCTTTATGGAAATTATGCATCGCTACTCTCTCTCTCTCTCTCTCTCTCTCTCTCTCTCTCTCTCTCTCTCAGACACACACGCATGCACGCACAGCGTACCAACAACCTATTAGTAGGATTTGAGACCAAGTCTCATTGGTGCAAAATACATGGTGGGTCATCTATATTGAAGTCTGATTAATTATAATCTGGTTCTTCCTTAAAAAATGCCTTTTACATTTGCATTTGATCCAACAAGTGGTCACAGAATGGATATATCTGTACAACAAGATTGATGATTTGGTTAAGCATACAGCCATACAATTTGGCTCCCCTTCTAAACTGCATGAATGGTTCAAGTATGTTAGTTGCAAAAGACAAAGCATAATTATATTTCATGTCAAAATCATTTTTGCCTGCAGAGAAATTTACCTTCCTGTCATACATGTATGGCCCATAATTCACACGACCCAAATTTTCCACCTGAAATCAAAGAGATCAGAAAGCAGCAATGAACTGGAATAACGCAAAAGGAAAAAGGATATATATATATATATAGGTAACTTAGTGACAATTAACAACACAAAAGCTGTTTCACGACATAGTACATATGGGCACAATGATAGATAATTAACTTCTTCAATGCCACCCCTGGCCAATATACACAGCAATTTAGCAAAGCAATTCTAATTAGCAAAGCAACATTTCAAATGATCATTGATATAAAGGGAAGATATATAAGTTGTGTGTGTGTGAGAGAGATAGAGATAGAGATAGAGATAGATAGATAGATAGATAGATAGATAGATAGATAGAGAGAGAGAGAGAGAGAGAGAGAGAGAGAGAGAGAGAGAGAGAGAGAGAGAGAGAGAGAGAGAGAGAGAGAGAGAGAACAATGGACATAGAAGGCAAGAAGTGTAGGGAGCACCTTTTAGAAGATTGGGAGAAGAAAAGAATGGCAGAAAAAAAATGACACAAGCGTATTACCCAGCTAAAATAAGCCCCATGTGCCACATATTGCACTGCCTGATTAGGTAGCTCTTCCATAGAATAACTGTCAAATAGCTGGCCTCTCAGTGAATATTGTTGAAGACAAAGACAGCAATGTCGCTCCATGTTAAAGGTATATGATCTAGCAAAGATAGCTTTTACAGCTTATATTTTCATTTTATGTTAATGGTCATCTAACAGCAACAGTAGCAGTCACTGATAATCCATCATTGCATGTGAAGTGACCATGGGGTGGCAATGATCACTGGATGATGGAAATATGTTGTACTACACAACAAAATCATGGCACAATGATCACTGAATGATGGGGATAAATTTTATTATCCACAACAACCATGGAGTACACTGTAATACAGTGCCTAAATGATCCTCTTCTACCAAAACAGCATAAATCACTCTCACTGAATGGCCATTCAAATCATAACCATAGGCAAAATAAACAAGGCCTATCAGGGTCAGAATCTATAAAACTGGGAACATCTATATATTTAATATTGAGGATAAGAAGTAGTTACCAGAAGAAATAAGCCGATGTTAGAAGAGCAATTGATTTTGGGCATTGCAAGTGCCTTGTTTGACCATCTTTCAATCACACCAACGTATATTGGACTTCCATTATCATCAACTGAGCATGAAACAAACACTTGAGCTCTGTCATGCACCTGCAGATAAGACATTAAATTGTATAGATTGCTTACTTTGAGGATATAAAATCATATCAGAGATTGCAAAGAATCATGAGAAACCAATTGAACTATAAACTTCACTTTTTATAAAGAATGGTTTTCAAACCTTGGGAATTGAAAGAATGCTACTTGTTTCCTTTTGGGGGTATTCTGTCACATATAATACAAATCCAAACATCTGGATGACAAGCGTATAACATTAGAGATTAATTAAAGGTCATCCAACAACTCCAACCGACCAAGAGCTGCAAAAAAACCATCACCAGCTAGGATGTTTACAAACATGCATCTACAAATTACTTTTACCTGGCCCACCAACTCCATTGCAATGGGATGTTCTGCTTCAACCACCTCCATTGGAGAACATAGGGTATCAAGGACCTCAAAAAAGGAAGCAATTTTGCTAACCTTAACAAGCCCATAACTTGTCCTCTTATTATTGGAAGGAACTGGGGGAAGAGCTACGCTTCTATATGTCTTAATGACTCTTCTCAATGCTGCACAATACCACAATGAATTAGAGAAGCCGAATTTTGTGAGACCTCTATTTACATGAAGTAATAGCAATGAGTTCTAAACACTAACAATGTTTATATGGTTATGACCGGACCACAGCCCCTATATAATGAGTGCATCAAAGCAGTGTAACTGTTCTGGCCAAACAAGTGCGGAGTCTTATAGGCAATCTCAAATGATATGATTGGCCAGGTTTGACAAAAATATACATTTCTGAACATAGTGCAGCATAACAGTGACATTTTAACAGTGTACAATTCAAGATGGAAACAGATATGACTATTTGTGTAAACAGATATGACTGAAGTTGAACACTTAGATTACTGTCAACTCATTCCAACTTCAATATTTCTACTGCAGCTTACTTTTAGATGCTTTTAAGCTTTGAAATGATCATGATGTGGCATTTTAACTCACTATTCCATCCAAATTTCTTACCGAACTAGTTAATGCCCTCTTTCATATTTGGTCTGCTTGAAACCAGAATTTGAGAACGTTCTTAACAACATATTGAAACTAATTTTGATATCAATTATCAAGTACAATAGTATAGAGTAATTATTCTTTATCATGTTACAATAGTTTTAGTTGGGCTTGGCCTGAGTTAAAAGACTCAAAATAAAGAAGAGAATCCACCTACATTCACTATTTTATGAGAATGGAACATTCCAGAAATGTGATTGCAATGGCCAAAATTTTATATTGCTGTTATTTCAATTTAAAAGACATCATATTGATGCAACCAACAACAGAAGATCGATGAGTCACCAAGCTTTAAAAAAAGGAAAAAAAAATCATGTCTAAACCATGGTATACTTTTTTTAAAGAAGGAAAAGATAAATAATCTCTAGTAATTCTCAATTCTAAAGATGTATGAGGGTTGAAAGATTAAGTTGACCAGGACATGCCTTTGAACTTTGGGTTGTCCACATCACCAGACTCCTTGATCGGAGCATCCTGGATAGCAGGAGAGTTTGATGAAGTATTATAACTAAAGTTCCAAACGATCATGCAGCGTTCTCAACAAATGTTACTTACATAATCATAAGAAGTGAGGTCAGCCTTGTAATCAGATTCATTCTGACCAGTATTTGCACCATTGAAAAACTCAAAATTAGTTCCACCATGAGCCATCTGAAATCTAAAAGGTTACATTATTGCAACAGAACATGTGAAACCAATAAATCCATTTCCAGAATTTGGATTGCAACATACATAGAGTACTGCAGAACCATTTTGAGATAAAATCTTTTGCAGGGCTGCAGCTGTAAAGTTAGCACCAGTTTCTGCATTCTGCTCTCCCCAGTGTGTAAGCCATCCTGTATAAAATTCCCTGCAAAACAGGAACTACTGGTAATACTTTATGAAATAATGTCGCATGGGAAAGGGATAAGTCTACTGACGATGATAGAGCAGGTGATTTTCCTGGTGCATTATACTTCTTCTGCAACTTAAATATTGGCCATGGATTGTCACCAGTTGAAAAATCAACAGCTGCATGTCAATCATTAAAGCCATCCATTTAAAAAGTGAATAATGATACAAGATATACAATAAACACCTTTTTAGTGCAGTTAAAATTTTGACTTCCACAAAGCATGAAGTATGAACTCTATGCATCTTCACCATGCATCCTGCAACAAATATGTATTCTGCACTATATAGTACGTATGAAAATGTTAATGCATCCCCAACAATCCAGCCATAACTAGAGGAACAGATGAATTATATGGCTAGTATGTGTCTATAACAGCAACAATGGCTTAGTTTCTTCTGAGACTTAGTGTTACATCATCAGGAGATAGGAAACCCGATAACCTAAATGGATTAGTTACATGCTCTGCATTGGCAAGACTTTGCTGATTATCTCAAGGATAAAGAAAATGGAAGAGATCCAAAGATCAACAAGCATCAGACCTCCTCAACAAAGGATCTTAAAGTTCCCAACTATTTTTCTCATACAATATGGCAAGTCTGGGCACACTTTTTATATATTTAAAAATAATTTGTAGCTTGCAATCACTTAACCTAGGACCTTATGCATGGAATGTTTTTATTGTCACCAAGAATGTTTAGGTCATCCTGCATGGGACAAAAGCACCATTATCTGTCATCCAAATATTTCTACTCTACAAATAAGCCTGTTCTAAAAATATTGTTTTATTTAGTTTTTTGCATTTTAAGAAGCTTTTATCCAGCATCTGAATAAAGTTAGGAGTTCATTTTCTATTTTCTTTATGCCTTAGTAAGAGGCCTTGTTGAGAGTTATCCCATTTCACTTTGTCCAAAACAAGCCTAAGCATCCACAATGACAGCAATCAAATTGCATGGAAAAAAGCATCCAAATGCACCCTTCATCATTTGGCTTATGCTACCATGCGTTGCCAAAGTTCCTTGGAATTACTGGCGGAATTCCAGTGGAGGATCACAACTCAAACCTATGACCTGCTACCTTCAAAATAGAGCTTCCACAACATGATTACGGTGCCATTTGGCATCACTTTCACATTTTTCTATTTTCAGAAATTGAAAAATAGTAATTCTATTTGTATTTTTCTATTTTCTTAAATATAAGCATGCTTGCCATAGTCAATTATTTTTCAAAAACAAAATAGTCGTAGTTGCAGCAAAGGCATTGGAGACAGCAGTGGGAGGTTTCTTGGCGGTATAGCAGCAGTGACGATGATGGGAGCTGAGGTGTGGCTTAGCTCACTCTCTGCACGCCTCTCTTTTATTGATAGGCTCGATAGGCTAAATAAGTATTTCCATTGGCTAGTATTTCTCTTATTGGGCTAGCTAGCAAGTAGATGTAGTTGGCAAGGCTTTCGGCTAGTAGCTTATAAGTCAGATACCTTTTCTCTCTCCTTCTTTCAAGCCTAGGCTTTTGTTGGATGTATGGAGGAGGTGACAGTGGTGGTTGTGTGGTGGTGGCAGTGAGGGCATCAACAATGTGACAGAGGTGATTTCAATAGTGGAAGTGGTGTGGTGGAGGTGGCAACAATAGTGATACTGGCAGCAACAGTGTTGGTTGTGGTGGAGGGACCCACAATATGGTGGATGCAGTGATGATGGCGGCGGCGATGGTGGCAACAAGGCATGATAGCTGCAGTAGCGGTGGTGGAGATAGGCAATGATGGTGGAGGTAGTGTTGGCAGTGGTGGTAAAAATACATGCATTTCTTTTTTCTGAAAATATCGAAAGGATTTCTTACTTTCATTTTTTTTGGAAATAATGAAAGTGACATCTAAAAAATTGAAAATAAAGAAAATAGAACTAAACATATTTTTATCTCAATTTCTATAATTTTATTTTTAAAAATAAAAAACAAGAAATAAAAGTGTTGCCGAGCAAGCCTAAATATACTTATTTTGAAAAATATGGAAGATTAAAGATAAAAACATTTATTATGAAATACAATTTGCTTAGAAAAAAAAAGGCTTAAGAATTCCAGCATAGCCTCTTGTTGTGTCAACCAATGCATGTGTTTTCAGTATCCTCTTCAAATATCTTCTTCTTCCCAAAGTGAAGCATGTAGCAATTAAGACAAACTGAATCAATGACATGTGAGTTATCATGTATTCCTTCCAGAATGAGATCTCTAGTTCACTTGATCATTAAAAGTTCCCCATCAAAGAACAATGAGTGCTCCAAGAACCATTCTTTGATCTAACAGTCTTGCTTACTTTGAATACATGTTAAATCAAGTTATTTCACCATATACAATAGGGAATAAATTAAGAAGAAGATCTTATATGGAACATAAATTAATTGTCACGCCATACAAATATATAAGAGTAGCAAGCCCAGAAAAGAATGAATTCTAGATTTTGGGACTGCTAAGAATGCTTGGCTTTGATTTTTGGTGAGATTTTATATAAGCAACATCATATCACCAGACTCACCTGAGAAAACACCCTCCCCAAGAATAGTTCCATTTTCTAGTGCATCTTTAGAACCACCATCTGTGGTATACCTACAACATGTGAACAAAGCAAACATCTAATTGTTGATCAGGCTCCCAAGCTGACATAAGAGGTTTCAGTCAATGCTGGCAACACATAGATGGCTTCTCACCAGCAATGCAGTAGTATAAGTAAAAAAATATAAATGAATCGGGTATCATGGAAAAACAAGAATATGATTAACTTTGTACTACAACTTTTAGTTCCTAAATAAGAAGATAGCCGGAAGTAAAGAAGTCAAGCCTCATAAATATGCACAGCACATCATGATGAAGCTTTGAAGAGGCTGTTGTTATGAGTTTTACCACCCTGGAGGCTTCTAGAGTTTTCTCACATGTTCTTGCATGTAAAACTGTAAACACATATACAGAAGCTTGGCAGCTTCTAGAGTGCTGAAGTGAGTGAAAATACTTAAAGTGCATGAAAGCTTGTGTAATACAGTAATCCAGAAGCTATGGTTGAGTAGTTCAGCCTAGCATGTGACTTCTGAATTCTAGCAGCATTTCCGGATGCAGTTGACATAATACATGGAAAGTCAATTATTTTCATGTGAAATGGAAAACATATATATAAATATATATATATATATATATATATATATATATATATATATATATTATCTATACAACCAAAGATGTCTATAAATGAAATATTTGAAGAACTCTGAGGTCAGTACTTTCATAAAGGACTTGATTGTTTCATGACTTCTAAATGTTTGTATGCTTGCTGAAGCACCACATCATTGTTTACTGTGACCAGATTACTTCTTTGGTTTTAAAAACACGATCTGCAAGTTTTGTTTACACTAAAATCCTTTTATGGCAGTGAATAGTAATAGAAATGCTCTTATCTGGTTATACTGTTATTAGGACAATGTCAAGTCATCTAGTAACTTCAAATTTCAATCTTTCTTGAGTATTGGCCATCTTGGACAATGGGAAATGACAATCACACAACAAGGCACTTTCTTCACAGCAATAAAAGGAATGTCAAGATTGTCTGAGCCAAAGGCATCAAAAGAAGTCCACCATTTAACCCAAACTTTATTACAAACTTTCTGATCATTGTAGTTTCCAAGAAGTTTTCATTGTTTTATCTTAGTTGTAACTAAGGATTCAAGACCTGGTTCCAGCACTCATACCATTCTGGTCCTCTGTACCAGGATGCTCTCCTCTTGATACTCAAGAAAGGCTGGCAACCTAATATGGTACCGGGATGCCTCTAAGCCTATATTCTTAAACAGAGGTTTTTATTGTTCAGGGTTACAATCATTTCACCCTATTAAATAGGTATGGTTATTGATCCAGATCTGGCAGCAATTTAGTAGCATGCTAGCACTAATAGTGGAAACATGATACAAATTTTTCTAACTAAAATTTTTCTATATTGTTTTAATAATGAATTTATTCCAAAGCAATATAAATATATAAAGAATAAAATACACATTAAAGAACAAAAAATATCATGTTGTAGGTTGACCCCACCCTACAACATATACGAATTCTATACCAAACAAAAAAATATGGCATAATTTTTCTTATTTTTGTAATTTTCAATCAAATAAGCAGCTAAAAAAGGGAGAGTGGACAACCTTATTGCATGGGTTATGATTTTGGCATAAAGGAGGCCGAATCTAGGTGAGAGGAGGCTAGATCAAACATCTACTCTCCCTTCTTCCTCTCCTTTCCTTCTTCTCTCCCTTTCTCTCTGTCTCTCTCTCTTTCTCTCTTTTCCTCTCTGAGCTCCCTTCCATGACTGAACCAAATAGACAAAAGAGAGCCATCAGCGGGCATTCCTTTTTTGTAAGCAAGAACTGGCGGTCCAGGCTAGCATACCAGCATGTCCCAACCAGTATCAACCAAGACGGAAAGGATGTCCTGGTTCATGAACAAACCAGTGTCACACACGCATCTCAAGTATTATTCTCTCGTTGCAATGGTACAGTATTGGCAGCATGCACTGGGATTGATAGGACATGAATCCTTGGTTATATATCTACTCATCTATGTATAATGACATGGTAAAAAAGAATTAACGAAGAAAGAAAAATAAGGAGAGAATGTGATAAAGAATTTTGAAGAAGAGGAAAGTCATAAAGGTGCTATAACCAGATTGTTGGATATCAAAGTGAAATGTGTGATAAAGAATTTTATAAAAACATGATCCACTCAGCTCCTGAAATCCATAAAATCCAGCTGGTTAGATATCAGAGTACAAAGGGTGATACTTTACTATTATTACTACATTTAAAGGGGCCTAACAAAATCTGAACATGTTTAAAAAATTGACTCATAAATATTGCACCTATGTGTATGAAATAAGTGGTCTAGAAAATATAGTGCACCTGATCATCACAGTGCACCAGATCATCACTGGTCAGCAAAAAAAGGGGAATTCAGGGAAAGCACCAAGAAAAGGTTCCTTCCAATAATGATAAATTTGTACTAATAAACTAGTTTATTGAAAAACTCACATATTTAAAGTTTGTATAAAATGCATTTGACACATTGGCTTATTGTGCTACATTCATTTATCAAAACAGTTTATTCCGGATAAGTTATGTATGCCAGGTTAGGTTCACTGCTTTTGAGCCACCCCAAGCGAAAGGATGGAGTAGGTTTGGGGGTAAATTCTCTTTGACATGGAAAATTGACCCAACCAAAAACCTGAATCCGTTGCCACCTCGGAAAACATGAATACTCAAGTTCAAGGTTTGCCATACTAGTTGATACCATACTGTACCAAACATACTATACTGAAATGATGTCTCATATCGTACCAACATCCAGTACATCTCACCATCTCGTACCATACCACATACCGACACTATAAAAGAATAGTACCAATATAGGATCCAGTACCAAAATGGTGAACCTCGTTCAAATTAGTTTCACATAAGATGTTGAATGAAGAAAACTGGGATATCAAACCAGGTGGAGGATTCATGTTCAGTTCATGAAAATACATTATTAAAAGGTACAGAAATCACATACAGAACAATATCATTTCCAAGGTGCCTTCTGGCCAAAGTCACTAGGTGACGAAGATATTTCTTGTCATCTCCATATGATCCAAACTCATTTTCTACCTAGCAAAAATGCTATCAAGTTAGATTATTGGTAAAAGTGAGTCATCAGATGGCTGCACTTTTACATATTACTAAATTAGTAACCAAAAAATGGTTGCAAAACCAGTTAAGAACAAATGGAATCAATCCAGTCACCTGAACCATAATAATAGGACCCCCATTCTCATACAGTAGAGGAGTCATTTTTGGAAGCAAAACTCCCCACCATCTTTCAACCTGTAAATTAAATTTTAAAAAAAGTATATAAATTTGATGTATTAATTGTTCTCTGCAAGGTTAAGTTCCGCACATGACAAAAAAGAAAAGAAAAGAAAAAGAAAAAGTATGACCATATATATGAATTATAAAGTTCACATATTTAAGAAAAATGCAGTAAAATCAATTATTCTGTACTTAGCAGAAATGTATATGTATCATAATAAGGAACTTGAGACACTATGAAACTATGAAACAACCAGCATTTCACAAACAACATTATTTTACTTGAGCTTTACTATAGAAGGAGAACAAAATTGAGAATAGACGATTTCTATAAATAATTTGATCGATAAAGTAATTGAGCATCTTCTTTTATCAGTTTTAAAATCTAAAAGTTGCATGATCACAATTTACCAAAAAAAAAAAATCATAAGCATGGATTATGGATAAAAAAAGTCATTCAACATTTAAAATTCACATGATCAAAGAATAAAGGACATACCAATTGAAGAAATTCAGGATCTGATGATCTCAGTTTAAGTGCTGGTTCTATAGCTAGTAACCAGGCAGGAAACCCTCCAAAGTCCCACTCTGTTACAAAAGTGCACGTCAATATGGCCTTTGAACATGTCAATAAAAAGGTGAAATCCACGAATCAGTTTTGTATGACAAGTTATCTACATAGTTCAATGTTAATTCCTATATCATATCGTCTCCTATCATGACCTGGCACAACCGATGCTGGATAAGGAAGTGGGAACAAAGCTAAAAATATCGACAAGGGCAAATAAAATAGAATGAATGACTAAAAGTTGTACGATTAACTAGCAGGAACAGCAACCTGGTTCATAAATTGCGATGGACTCACCTGCACAGATGTAGGGTCCTGCACGTAGCATGACAAGAAAACCTAATTCCTGTGCAAGCTTCAAAAATGATTCAATATTTGCAATACCCTCAAAAACCCATTTCTGGGGTGCTGGTTCATGTAAATTCCAAGGAACATAGGTTTGGATGGTGTTCAAGCCCAGTGCCTTGGCTCTTAAAAGTCTGTCTTCCCAGTACTGCATATAGAAAGCATGTAGTGCACATAAATATAGCACAAGAAACCAAAAAAAAAAAAGTAAAAAATAAAATAAGCTATTAATTATAATGCAAAATCAAAGGATACAAGCAATTATGATTAATACTGTAGCAATACCATTAATGCAGTTCTTGAGAAATAATAATTCTTGGTTACAAATTTGAAAGAATTTAAGCAGGTGCCATCGTAAGTATCAGAAAATTAAAGTAAAAACGAAGCCATGATTCTTACTTTGACTGGAGAACTCAGGCAGAGAAATATACATACATACATACATACATACATACATACATACATATATATATATATATATATATATATATATATATATATATATATATATATATATATATATATATATATATCTTGATATTTCTTAATATTAGTGAGGAATGACGCAATCCTGGACAATTATTGGATGTTACTTAGATCCTTTCACGATCTTATTGATTTAAGCGTCCTCGAGAGAAAGTACAATATCCCAACAGAGCCGCATAAATAAGAGAGCGAATTAAATATCCAAGACCGATGAAACTAAGATCATAATGCTGGCATCCACCGGCCTTCCTGCTAAGGCAACGAAAATGAGATCGCAACATTTAGAGAGAGTAACGGGAAAAAAAAAAAAAAAACCTCAGGAAGAACACGAAAGTAGTGCACATCGCCGCCGATGATCTGAAAAGGTTGACCATCTTTCCAAAACATGTCATCAGCTATCCAGAACCCTCGATCATTGCCCTGCCCCAAAGCATATTAATGATAAAAGATCGCATCGAGAATGTAAGCGATTCTCTAGGGTTTTAGCTGCCCGTCTGGAGATACACAGGAGAGGAGAAAGCGGAGAAAGGAGCGTACCGAGGTGAGATGGTGACGAGAGGAGGAGAGGACGGGGAAAGGGGCGAGAGCGGGGGCGAAGGAGGCGAGAGTGATGGCGGTGAGGAAGGCGAGGAGGATCTTCAGGCTCTTTTTGGACGCCATCAAGCGCTTCGGGATCGTCCGCCCGCCACCGCCCCTTCGCCCCCTGATCATGTCCCGGGGGCAGAATTCGGCGAGAAGAGCGTGGATCCGGCTTTATGGAGCTGGTAGTAGGCTGGTAGGTGGATCAGTCTCGGATCATTCTCCCTGCGGACAATTAATGTCATTCAATTCGGTCATTGCCCGGTCCACAATATTACGTGGCAGTTGGTGATTGGGTCGTTCTAACCAGATATGCGCTAAAACGTGCCTATCATTCGTGTATTGCATTATTTCCAGACAGACATACGATGAACTGATCGCTCACCTTCAATTACATCCAAAAACAACAACGTACGTGTGTGTATATATATATATATATATATTTATTTATTTATTTATTTAATATATTTACAAAATATATATAATATTTTACTGTTTTAGGATGACAGTTGGAGTCCCATGGAGTCTATGAATTCTTGTCTCCGGGACAAGCAAGGAATCAATTGTTGAGCGATACTAATTAGCTTTTCATTTATGAGATCTTGTGAAAATAGAAATGTAATCCAAAATGGAAATGGCATGAACAATAGCATAAAATTTATTGCATTTAGTGGATGCTTGAATAGTCATTTCAGATCTAAGTTTCTAGAAATGTTCTATTGATGGTTGAATAAATGATTTTTTTTTCCCAAGGATGAATGATGAATTTGTCGATTCTATATTCTATAATATTAGAACACCATATCAATTTTTTTCACTCCAACGTATTAAAATGCTTCATTGCATAATTGTCATCATTGAAGCTGGGTTTGATCAAAACAAGGGGAATGGAAAAATAGCAACAATCATATTTGTGGGAATAGTCATGCTGTGAGTTATTCCAATTTTTGCATAGCTATACTTTACAATAGAGGTGAGAGTAGTATGGATATTATTTATCTGATTTATTTTCGTATCCAAATTAATTCGGATATGGATAGAAATTTGAGAATCCAACTAATATCTGTATCCATATCCATATCCATCAAAGAAAAATGGATATGGATATGAATAGACAACTATCCGATCCGTTTCCAAATATCTGAATCTATATATAATTCTATATAATTTTATATAGTATTTATTAATTTTTTAAAAAAATATATAATCATGTAAACATATTATTAATTTGATTTATTATTTATTTATTTAGTAATATTTTTAATTTTATAGTCGTAAAATTTAATTATCTAAATTATATCCATAATTATATCCATACTTTTAGTATCCGAATTATATCTGTATCCGTTTAAAATAAATATGGATATAAATTTTTGCATCTGAATAATATCCGTATTCATATTTATATTCATCAGATAAAACGGATATGGATATGCTGGTATCCGATCCAATTTCAGCCCTATTTTACAATTTGATAAAAACTTTTTATATATAAAAAAGTAAAAAATAGGGAAAAAGCTATCTTTGGCAAAACTATTATATGGTGTCCGGAAACTTACAAATATACAGCAAAATTTTGTTGCTACATCAATGGACATATACAGCGAGTATGAGGCCTAGAATAGAATTTTATACTAATCAAACATCATTTATAAAACAAACATATGCTTGGAATAGACTAGACTTGGTCTCTAACAATCTAGAATAAAAGACTAGCCAAAAGATCTTATTATAACCACCTAAGTTTTACCCAATGCAATATTAATGTGGAACTAAACATATATTCATACAAATCCTTATATACTCTATTTATTTAATTCACAACTTTCTTATCAAGCTAACGATCCAAATCCATTCGTACCATGATCGTCCTTGTGGTTAATTTCCATAGGCTTGTATTGCAATGTCCTTAGTCTATATAGAGCATAGGCTGAACCTGTTTTGATACCATTTGTCGTAACTCAAGACTTCATAAAAAAAAAATAAAATCAATCAAAAAATTTTATTGGATTTCTTTGTGTTGTATAAGTACTTAAAATCTATAAAGTTTACAACTAATGGAAAACTAAATATACACTCGTGTAAATCCTTACATAATCAAACTATCCAAGGCATTAGAACTATCTAAGGTTGTTATAGTAGCTCTTGTTTTGCATATTAATTCAATAAAGTTGAAAACAAAATAAATATTCAATGTATTTAATATACTGCATAATGAATGAATCAAGAAAGTTGGTACATTCATGGATTTTTCATCACAATTAAAATTATTGGATAGAAGGTAAATACAAAGTTTGGAAGAAAAAATGTATAGTTTTGCATCTATTAAATATATAATAGATATTTTATATAGTTTTTATAGGAAAATATATATTCAATCAAACATATCACTCCAGAGTAAAGCTAATTTACTATAGTCAACCAAACATGCCAAAATAATTTTTCTAGGCATCATATTCATGGGAATCATCTTCCCAAGAATTACATTTTAGAGAAGAAAATTCTTCAAAAGTGAACTGTTGGGGATAAATCCCGCTCCTGCCGAAGCCTGGCCCAACGCTCAGCCCAATGTAACCAGTAGCCGCTGAAGAGCTTTAGCGCCAGGCCGAGCCCCTACCACGGTCGAACTGCCTAGAGGCCGAACTCCCCTGCACCAAGGTCCGGGCCGAACTGCCTAGAGGCCGAACTCCCCTGCGCCAAGGTCCGGGCCGAACTACCTAGCTGCCGAACTCCCCAGCGTCAGGCTCCGGGCCGAACTCCCACCGCCAGCCGAACTTCCTGACGGCCGAGCTCCTTGGACTCCAAGCGGCAGGACTCCTCCCAGACGCCCGTTCGGCCACCCGAACTCCTCCCGGGTTTTCCTTTCGGACCGACT
Source organism: Cocos nucifera (assembly GCA_006176705.1). Classification (NCBI taxonomy): domain Eukaryota; kingdom Viridiplantae; phylum Streptophyta; class Magnoliopsida; order Arecales; family Arecaceae; genus Cocos; species Cocos nucifera. The sequence continues at coordinate 2,768,310 of QRFJ01000047.1, forward strand.
CCAGGCGAGCCCAGGCGGCCGAACCCCTTCGGACCGACTCCAGGCGGTCGAACTCCTCGGCAATCGTCCCTCGGCCGAACTCTACAGGTGGCCGACCCTTCAGCCAGCCGAGCTCCTCCCGGGTTTCCCCTTCGAACTCCTTCGGACTTCCCACGGCCGAACTCCTTCGGACCGACTCCAAGCGGCCGAGCTTCAATGAAGTCCTCTCAGCGGCCGAACTCCTCAGCGGACGGGCTTTAGTGGAATCCCCAAGCGGTCGTCACTCAGGAGCCCGAACTCCTCAGCAGTCGTCACTTAGGAGCCCGAACTCCTCAGCAGTCGTCACTGGGCCGAACTCCTCAGCGGTCGCCCTCATCAAACTTCGGCCGACCGAGCTCCTACCGAACTCTCAAGTGTCCAAGCCTCAGCCGAAGTCCAACAGCCGGCCGAACCCCAAACGGCCGAGCTTCGGATTCTCAGCAGCCGAACTCTTCTGCGGACGAGCCTTAGCTGCATACCTCTAGCCAGACGCCTATGGGAGCCGAACTCCCTCCTATCTTCCTCTTCAGGAGCCCGAACTCCTCCGAAATGGGCACACGACGAAGGCCTTCAACCCTTCATTCGGCAAGCTCTGCAACCATCACCATCAGTCAGTCCGCCGCACCATCAGTCAGTCCGCCGCGGGCGATAGCGACCCACTGTCAGGCGGCGATGGCTGTCACCCTCAATCCGCCGCACACGGCACCATCCCGTGAGACTGACTCCGCCGAACCTCGAGCGGCCCGCCAGCACGCGGCTGCAGTTGTCACCATCAAGCTCCACTATATAAAGGACCCTCCCGACATGCTAAGGCTAAGCTCTCTGAACTCTCGACTCTCTAAGCTCTCCTCCTCATCTCTAAGCTCCGGAACTCATTCCGAGCACTCCATTACTGTTGGCCGGAAACTAACTTGACCGTCGGAGGGTCCTGCCGGAGCCACCCCCCCACCGGTTCCGGACGGGACTTCGTTTTGCAGGTCCCCGGCGGCGACCTCAGCGGCCTCGATTTCGGCGACCTCCGGCGGCGATGGATTTCTGCACCAACAGATTGGCGCTAGAGGAAGGGCATGAACCTTCGAGGTTCCCTTGTTCTTAAAGGAGTGCTCGGCGACGATTTCCTTCCCCTGCTCCGGATCTCTCTTCTCCCTCTTCAGGATTCCTTTTCTGGAAAGAAAAATGCCCCCCAGAAGAGCCTCGACCCGGAGGTCGGCAGCCTCCGCGGCCCGATCCCGTTCGGGTCCGTCCGCTCCCACTCCGGCCCCGGCAGCTCAGGTTCCACCTGTACGTGCGGTGGATGTGAAGCAGTTCGACCTACTTGTCCGACAGGTCCGTGGCCTCACGGAGGCATTGCAGGCTATACAGCAGCCCTCGGTGGCGACTCCACCAGAGAACCCACCATTGGGACGTCGGGAATCGGCCTCAAGGAAGTGTACCAAGGCCAGCGTACCGGTCGCCCCAGAGAAGGGGAAACCGAGGGCCAGGGATCCGTGTTCGGATCATTGTTATCTTCTGGGGGAGACCTTTCCCACTCGTAGTCAGAAGCATCCGAAGATCAGCAGCCAAGACGACGCCCTCGATTGCAGGCTACGGGAGATGGACCGGCGTATTGAAGAGCTCGGCCGCGTCACCTCGGCTCATCATGCCGGCGTCCGTGCCGAACCTCCCTTTTCTCCCCAAATTATGCAAGAACCTGTTCCACCGACCTTCGAGCTCCCTCAACTGGAAAGCTACGATGGAACTTCTGATCCGGTTGATCACCTGGGGGCCTTCCGTGCCATGATGCTGCTTCACGGCGCTTCAGATGCCATGCTGTGCCGAGCCTTCCCATCTACCTTAAAGGGAGCAGCGAGGAACTGGTACTCGGCGTTGAAGCCAAACACGATCTTCTCTTTCGACCAGATGAGCAGTCGGTTCGCGGCCCACTTCATCAGCAGCCGACGACCGAGCCGAGGTTCAGATTCCCTGATGAGCGTCAAGCAGAAGCAAGGGGAATCCATCCGGACTTACGTCACTCGGTTTAACGTCGCGGCATTGGAAGTCCGGGACCTGGACCAGTCTGTCGCGATGGCCGCACTTAAGGGCGGCCTTCAGAAAAATAACTTGCTGTTCTCTCTGGAAAAAAAGTATCCCAGGGACTTCGCCGACCTGCTGGCTCGAGCCGAGAGATATGCCCGTGCGGAAGAAGCCTTCAAATTGAAAGATGAGGAGCTCGTCAGAAAGGACCGGCTGGCGGACGAGGAAGAGCTGGGTGAAGTTCGGCTGCACTCGCAGACCCCCTACGAAAGCAGGCGGGCCCGAACTCCTCGAACTCGCCCTGATAAAGAGGCGCGAAGAAGTCCTCCTCCCGGAAGGTTCCGCCGCTATGCCCCCCTCAACGCTCCTCGAACCCAGATTCTCACCGAAGTAAAAAACCAGCTGCCAAGACCGGAAGGATTACGATCTCCCCCAAACAAGCGCGATCGAAATAAGTACTGCCTCTACCATCACGACCACGGCCACGACACGGAGGGATGCATCCAGCTCCGAGACGAAATTGAGGAGCTCGTCAGAACGGGGCGGCTGGGTAAATTCCTCCGGTACCGGCCTGAAGCAGAAAAAGATCGGCTAAGGGCGCTGCCGTAGCCAGAGACTGCAAGAAGGTCGGCCACCTTACGGCGTCGTTCACATTGCCCCTGGGAAGATCTCGGTGCATCAGCGATTCGTCGTCTCCCAGCAACAAGAGCTTGCACCAAATTGAGGAGGCCAGCATGAGGAGGTCGTCCACCCCGGAACTTATTGCCGAAGAAATGCGGAGGAACAACGTTATCACGATCTTGAAATACAGAATTTGGGGATGCGCTACTAGTAACTTCCTTTCAATAAAATTTCTTTCTTTCGATAATATTATTCCTGGATGCGAAAACCATATAGTGACAGGGAAAGAGCAGCCAACCGCGTTAGGAACAGGAGGAGAACCTCGTCCTAACGCGAGCAATAAGCTCGGTCGCAGGAGATAAGATCTCCCCCGAGCGCGCACCTCGGCCGCAGGAGATAAGATCTCCCCCGAGTGAAGCTCGGCTGCAGGAGATAAGATCTCCCCCGAGCGCGCACTTCAACCTCGGCTAGAGATAAGATCTCTCCCGAGCGACCGGAACAACCTCGGTTAGGAACAGGAGGAGAACCTCGTCCTAACACGAGCACCAACCTCGGCTAGAGATAAGATCTCTCCCGAGCGACCGTCAACAACCTCGGCTAGAGATAAGATCTCTCCTGAGCGACCGTGAACAACCTCGGTTAGGAACAGGAGGAGAACCTCGTCCTAACGCGAGCACCAACCTCGGCTAGAGATAAGATCTCTCCCGAGCGACCGTTGACAACCTCGGCTAGAGATAAGATCTCTCCCGAGCGACCGGAACAACCTCGGTTAGGAACAGGAGGAGAACCTCGTCCTAACACGAGCACCAACCTCGGCTAGAGATAAGATCTCTCCCGAGCGACCGTCAACAACCTCGGCTAGAGATAAGATCTCTCCTGAGCGACCGTGAACAACCTCGGTTAGGAACAGGAGGAGAACCTCATCCTAACGAGAGCACCAACCTCGGCTAGAGATAAGATCTCTCCCGAGCGACCGTTGACAACCTCGGCTAGAGATAAGATCTCTCTGGAGCGACCGTGAACAACCTCGATTAGGAACAGGAGGAGAACCTCGTCCTAACACGAGCACCAACCTCGGCTAGAGATAAGATCTCTCCCGAGCGACCGAATCAACCTCAGCTAGAGATAAGATCTCTCCCGAGCGACCGGAACAACCTCGGTTAGAAACAGGAGGAGAACCTCGTCCTAACACGAGCACCAACCTCGGTGATGCGTGCTAATTTATAGCTATGGCAAGTGCACCAGTCGATCAAGTAATAAAGTGAATGAGTAGAGTATCGTCCCTAGAGGATTGGAAAACAAGTACTGAAAAGCTCTTTCCTATGCTTTATTTAGAAGATCGATTTATGAGAATAAAAAAAAATTAAAAAAAATAATTAAAATAATTAATTTTTTTTTTTTATTAAATAGAGAGAGTGTAAATTATTGAGGTTTTAAATTCAAGAGCAATGGATTACTAAGGCAATTGGTTCACCAACTCAATCAATACGATATTCAGATTTTTAGATTAATTTTATTTCATGTGACGGTGGAGTCTCCTAATTTATTCACTACCCTTTGGTCCAGGCATAGCAAATCTATTAATATTTATTAATTATCCTTTGATCCAAGTGTAATTTAAATAAATATTAATGCATTAGGTTTTGTGAAACCCTCTAATTAAAATACGCTGCGTCCAAAGCGCACTAAAATTCCCGCATGCATATGAATTCTAATTTGATTCATAATACAAGGTATATAATCAAGAAGCATTAACATAGATGTACTTGGTCCGTAACAACTATGTTCATTAGATCAATTAGAAGATGGCCAGTAATCTAAAAGTATTAAGATCAGATTTATATACTCCTCATAAATAAAATTTAAAAATAAATTATACTGAATATTGCATCAAAAGAGTGGCTACACCTTAGTCTTAGTAAAATAAAATTTAGTTCATGATAACAAATTTAAAAACAGTAAATAAAATAAAAAGCATGAAGAAATTAGACTGTTTGATTGCTGAAATTGATTATCTGTTGCTCTTGATGCGGAGAACTTGGTGAAGAAGAAGAGGCTCCTTGATATCTTCTCTCTCTTTCTTCCTCTCTCTCTTTCTTTCTTTTCCTTCTTCCCGTCTCTCTCTATTTTTTCCTTTTTCTTTTCTCTTCCTTTTCTTTTTTTTTCTTCCCATCTCTCTCTGTTTTTCTTTTTTTCTTTTCTCTTTTTTTTTTTTCTTCCAGTCTCTCTCTGTTTTTCCCTTTTTCTTTTCTTTTTTTTTTTTTTTTTCTTCCCGACTCTCTCTGTTTTATAGATGAATTCTCCAAAATCCATCCAAAACTCGATTTTAGACTCCTAAAATAATTTAAACTATGATCTGAATAATTCTGGCCGTGCGATGTTGATCAAACGGTCCAAAAATCACTCAAAAATCCGTTAAAATAACCCAGATCAAGTCGGATTTAATATCAGCCGTTGGATCATCCAATGGATTAAATCTGGGCCGTCCGATCTCGTTGAAATCAGCCTTCAGACCTTTAGTTTCAGTCGGGATGAATCTCGGCCGTTGGATCTCGACCGGGAGCTGCGGATGCCGTCCATCAGCGCCTTCTTCTCGTCCGTCCGATCAAGATTCAGTGAAAACCGCCCGTTGGATCAGCCAGAATTCCCAAATTGCCCTCCGTGGACCGTGCGCGAGCCCGGTGTTGCGTGGACCGCCGCGTTCTTCAACCAATCAGAGCGCGCCTCCGTCTGTGAAATTCCTGAAATACCCTTCGGTTGGTCCACCGTACGCCGCGAAAATTTTTTTTTTTTTTTTTGAAATTCGATTCTGGGCTCGTTTGAAGTCCGTTTTGCCTGAAATTTATTTCATCTGAATCAGAAAAATGAGATCTTCACATTGGTAGCCTTCTTTTCTACATAAGATTAATAAAAGTATTAATTTTTAATAAAATATTTTAATTTATTTTATAATTTAATACTTTTATTAGTATATTTTTACTACTTATCGCACCCCCCAACTTATTCATTGCTAGTCCCTTAGCAATGTTTTATTTAATACCATATTTTAATAAAATTATTTATCACAGAGATAAAATCTTGGATTAAAGATCAAAAAGTTTAGAAAATATTGCTAACTAAGCATTGAGCTTCGGAAGCAAATTTTTTAGTCAATATAATTAAAAACTTTCTTAGAGTACATCAAAGATCTATAGCACTTATGTTCGTGATGACTAACTTTAGCATTTCAGTATTAAACTAGAAGAACAAAAGTATCTTCTCTTATCACTTATTTTGATCAATTTTCTATACATTCTCAATTTTATACTCATGAATTAAGGTAGCTTTCACACTGCCCTTTTTTTTTTTTTTTTTTTTTTTTTTGCTGAGCATCCTGGCCTTCCCTTTACCGTTTTACGTGAATTTCTACACTTGACCTAGGTGCAGAGACCCAGTTACTAGGCTTTGGGCAATCCACATATACTCTGTCTTTTGCACTTTATTTATAGGCAGGTAGCTCTTTCCTTAAATTCAAGTTTCTTTGATTAGAATGTATATTAATTACCAATTTTCAGTGATAATTGAATCTTCAGTTGGCCTTATAATCAATACCTACTTTGCCTTGTTAGTGTGCATGTGCAATTAGAAGTGCTAATAATCTTTTAATGACCTAAGTAGGCTGTTAAAAGTTGACCAAATAATCTACTTCTTTAACTCATTACATTCATTAGCAAATAATTCTATCTTTTATCACTTATCCAGTTTATCTTTGCTCAATATTTTCTTCTTAACACATGATTTTTTTTTTATTTTTATTTTTATTTAATTTTTTATTTTTTATATTATTCTATATTATTTTAAAAGGAGAAAGAAAAATAAATGATGTAATAAAGGATAGGAAAGAATACACCTGATTTGGCTCAATCTGGTTCTTTGGAGCTTTGAAATTTTGCTTGAGTTCTCATTGATTTTTCTGTAAAATTGAAAATATACACCAGAGCAGTAAAAGTGCAACAACAAATTACTAAAAAAAAAATGATCCAAACTAAAAAGAAAAGAAACAACCTATCTAGTAGTTCTGATTTATAGTCTTCAGCTTGACTTTCTTTGAATTCTAAAGTGGATCAATCTGGTGCCACTTCAATTGGAATACTTTCATGTTTGATCGAATCCTCTTTCAATTTGACATTGCTTGCTTTTATAGTCTCAAACTTATTTTCTACAGAATTCTCATATAATGGATTGTCAATAATGTCAATTAGAAAACAAGTTTGATTATCAGGATGTTTAATATCTTTAAAAACATTAAAAGTAACTTGTTCATCTTGGACTCTAAGAATTAATTTTCCTTGTTGAATATCTATTAAAGCTCCTCCAGTAGCTAAAAAGGGTCTCCCTAAAATAAGGGGTACATCATAATCTTCTTCCATATCAAGAACAATAAAATCAACAGGAAAAATAAACTTGTTTACCTTTACCAAGACATCCTCCACTATACCTTTTGGATATTTAATGGATCTGTCGGCTAATTGAAGAGTAATAGTGGTAGGCTTTGGTTCTCCTAGACCCAGCTTTTTGAAAAATAGAAAAAGGCATGAGGTTAATGCTTGCTCCTAAATCACATAAAACTTTATCAAAACTACAATCACCAATAATGCAAGGGATAGTAAAGCTCCCTGGATCTTTTAGCTTCTGTGGTAATTTATTTTGAAGTATTGCTGAGCATTCTTCATTCAAATTTATTCTCTCATGCTCTTTCAGCTTTTTCTTATTTGTTAAGATTTCTTTGAGAAACTTGGCATACCTGGGCATTTGAGTAATAGCATCTACAAAAGGAATATTAATATGTAAATTCTTTAGAATTTTGAAAAAGTTAGAAAATTCCTTATCTGGATGCTGCATTTGTCTTTCTGGGAATGACAGTGGCGGCACGTAGGGCTTCACATTTGGATCAGCAAACCGTATACCTGGAGACCATCCATCTGCTGGTTGTTTTGGTGACTGACGAGTTTGAGTTGATGGTTCTTTATTTGTAGTTGGCTCTTCGGTCCCATTCTTCTGATGTGGCTCCTCCAGCTTTGTACCACTTCTTAGGGTGATAGCATTGACTTGCTCCCTTGGATTTGTCTCCGTATTGCTTGGCAAGGATCCTTGAGGTCTCTCGGAGATTATCTTAGCCATTTGACCTATTTGCATCTCCAAGTTTCGAATTGCTGCTGTTTGGTCCTGCCTAAGTTTGACTTCCAAATTTTTTAAAGTTGCTTCTTGGTTTTGTATGAATTTGACCATTAGCTCTTCCATGTTAGACTTCTTTTCAGGTACTTGGAATCTCGGGGGTGGTTGTTGTGCTGCATTTTGATTGCTCCATGAGAAATTTGGATGCTGTCTCCACCCTTGATTGTATGTGTTGGAGTAGGGATTATTTTGTTGCGGCCTGAAAAAATTACCAATATAATTAGCTGTTTCAGTTATTTTAGCAAAAGGATTACCTGTTTGGCAATTATTCGTATCATGTCCTCCTCCACACAGATCACAAGTAATGCTCTGAACATGCATAGCTGTTCCCTTTAAGTTGTTGACTTCGGCTCTGAGGGCTGCAATTTCAGCTAGTAAGGTTGGCACGCAATCTACTCCCTGCACAGCTGCTAGTCTTTTTGGCATCATGCGCTCTGTCTGCCATTGATAGCTATTTGATGCCATCTCATCGATTAGATCGAATGCTTCTTCCTCTGTTTTTCGATTAATGGTTCCTCCTGCTGCTGCATCAATCATAGAACGATTAGTAGGAGATAAACCATTATAGAAAGTTTGTACCTGAAGCCATACGGGTAGTTGATGATGTGGACATCTCCTCAATAATTCCTTGAAACGTTTCCAAGCCTCATATAGTGTCTCCATGTCCATCTGCATAAAGGAAGTGATATCGTTGCGCATCTTAGCAGTCTTGGAAGGTGGAAAGTACTTGGCTAAAAATTTTTGGGCTAGGACATCCCAAGTTGTGATAGAACCTGCCGGAAGAGAATGAAGCCAATTTTTAGCTTTATCCCGTAAAGAGAAAGGAAATAACCTTAATCTAATAGCATCATCCGACACCCCATTAATTTTAAAAGTATCGCAAAGTTCAAGAAAATTAGAAATATGGGCATTCGGATCATCATGCACGTGTCCACTGAATTGGACAGTTGATTGAATCATCTGGATCATCGCCGGTTTTATTTCGAAGTTGTTTGCTCGTACAGGCGGTCTCCTGATGCTCGAAGCTGCATCGGCTACAGATGGTGTAATATAATCATTTAATGATCGATATACTGGTCGAATAGCTTCATGCTGTCCTTCAGTCGCCATATCCAATCCTAGATTGATGTCGTTAGGATCTTCAGCTGCCATGTTTCTCTCTTGCTGTAATCTTCTAATAGTTCTTTCAATTTCTGGATCTAAAGGTAGTAAGTTACTATGTCCAGTACGTGTCATGCAATGAACAACAATTTTTTTTTTTTTTAATAATAAAATTAAAAATAAATTTCTAAAGTAAAGCTAGGATCAAAATTTCAATATTGTTTTAAACTCAATCCCCGGCAACGGCGCCAAAAAACTTCATGCGTGCTAATTTATAGCTATGGCAAGTGCACCAGTCGATCAAGTAATAAAGTGAATGAGTAGAGTATCGTCCCTAGAGGATTGGAAAACAAGTATTGAAAAGCTCTTTCCTATGCTTTATTTAGAAGATCGATTTATGAGAATAAAAAAAAATTAAAAAAAATAATTAAAAATAATTAATTTTTTTTTTTATTAAATAGAGAGAGTGTAAATTTATTGAGGTTTTAAATTCAAGAGCAATGGATTACTAAGGCAATTGGTTCACCAACTCAATCAATACGATATTCAGGTTTTTAGATTAATTTTATTTCATGTGACGGTGGAGTCTCCTAATTTATTCACTACCCTTTGGTCCAGGCATAGCAAATCTATTAATATTTATTAATTATCCTTTGATCTAAGTGTAATTTAAATAAATATTAATGCATTAGGTTTTGTGAAACCCTCTAATTAAAATACGCTGCGTCCAAAGCGCACTAAAATTCCCGCATGCATATGAATTCTAATTTGATTCATAATACAAGGTATATAATCAAGAAGCATTAACATAGATGTACTTGGTCCGTAACAACTATGTTCATTAGATCAATTAGAAGATGGCCAGTAATCTAAAAGCATTAAGATCAGATTTATATACTCCTCATAAATAAAATTTAAAAATAAATTATACTGAATATTGCATCAAAAGAGTGGCTACACCTTAGCCTTAGTAAAATAAAATTTAGTTCATGATAACAAATTTAAAAACAGTAAATAAAATAAAAAGTATGAAGAAATTAGACTGTTTGATTGCTGAAATTGATTATCTGTTGCTCTTGATGCGGAGAACTTGGTGAAGAAGAAGAGACTCCTTGATATCTTCTCTCTCTTTCTTCCTCTCTCTCTCTTTCTTTCTTTTCCTTCTTCCCGTCTCTCTCTGTTTTTCCCTTTTTCTTTTCTCTTCCTTTTCTTTTTTTTTCTTCCCGTCTCTCTCTGTTTTTCTCTTTTTCTTTTCTCTTTCTTTTTTTTTTCTTCCAGTCTCTCTCTGTTTTTCCCTTTTTCTTTTCTCTTTTTTTTTTTTTTTTTTCCCGTCTCTCTCTGTTTTTCCCTTTTTTTTCTTTTCTCTCTTTTTTTTTTTTTTTCACTCACGGCAACAGGGCTTTTTATAGGTGAAGTCTCCAAAATCCATCCAAAACTCGATTTTAGACTCCTAAAACAATTCAAACTATGATCTGAATAATTCTGGCCGTGCGATGTTGATCAAACGGTCCAAAAATCACTCAAAAATCCGTTAAAATAACCCAGATCAAGTCGGATTTAATATCAGCCGTTGGATCATCCAATGGATTAAATCTGGGCCGTCCGATCTCGTTGAAATCAGCCTTCAGACCTTTAGTTTCAGTCGGATGAATCTCGGCCGTTGGATCTCGACCGGGAGCTGCGGATGCCGTCCATCAGCGCCTTCTTCTCGTCCGTCCGATCAAGATTCAGTGAAAACCGCCCGTTGGATCAGCCAGAATTCCCAAATTGCCCTCCGTGGACCGTGCGCGAGCCCGGTGTTGCGTGGACCGCCGCGTTCTTCAACCAATCAGAGCGCGCCTCCGTCTGTGAAATTCCTGAAATACCCTTCGGTTGGTCCACCGTACGCCGCGAAAAATGCTGACGTCATCCTGACGTCAGCGTTTCATTTTTTTTTTTTTTTTTTTGAAATTCGATTCTGGGCTCGTTTGAAGTCCGTTTTGCCTGAAATTTATTTCATCTGAATCAGAAATGAGATCTTCACACCTCTTTTACATAAGATTAAAATAGGGAATAAAATTTTAAAGATAAATACGATTTTTTCCTCGGCTAGAGATAAGATCTCTCCCGAGCGACCGTCAACAACCTCGGCTAGAGATAAGATCTCTCCCGAGCGACCGTGAACAACCTCGGTTAGGAACAGGAGGAGAACCTCGTCCTAACGCGAGCACCAACCTCGGCTAGAGATAAGATCTCTCCCGAGCGACCGTTGACAACCTCGGCTAGAGATAAGATCTCTCCTGAGCGACCGTGAACAACCTCGGTTAGGAACAGGAGGAGAACCTCGTCCTAACGCGAGCACCAACCTCGGCTAGAGACGAGATCTCCCCCGAAGAAGCTCGGCTGCAGGAGATAAGATCTCCCCCGAGCGCGCACTTCAACCTCGGCTGCAAGAGAGGAGGTCTCCCTCGAGTCAACTTCAGCTGATGAAGACAATGTCGCCCCCGAGGAGCTCAAATCCGACCTCGACCGTAGGAGGCGAGATTTACTTCGGCTTCAACATCAGCTTCATCGACTTTAGCTGGAAACGAGTTCCATTTCAACTCCAAACATCGACTGGAGATGAGGTCTCCCCCAAGCCTCAGCCTCAACTTCAGCGTCAATATTGGCTGGAGATGAGACCTCCCCCGAGCTTCAGCTGCAACAAATGCGGAGCCTGGAAGAAGACTTCGGCAGTCGCCTGTTTTGGTACTCCCTTCCTTCAATTTTTGAACTCGGGAGTGGGGGGGCTACTGTTGGGGATAAATCCCGCTCCTGCCGAAGCCCGGCCCGACGCTCAGCCCAATGTAACCAGTAGCCGCTGAAGAGCTTTAGCGCCAGGCGCCAGGCCGAGCCCCTACCACGGCCGAACTGCCTAGAGGCCGAACTCCCCTGCACCAAGGTCCGGGCCGAACTGCCTAGAGGCCGAACTCCCCTGCGCCAAGGTCCGGGCCGAACTACCTAGCTGCCGAACTCCCCAGCGCCAGGCTCCGGGCCGAACTCCCACCGCCAGCCGAACTTCCTGACGGCCGAGCTCCTTGGACTCCAAGCGGCAGGACTCCTCCCAGACGCCCGTTCGGCCACCCGAACTCCTCCCGGGTTTTCCTTTCGGACCGACTCCCCCAGGCGTCCGAACTCCTTCGGACCGACTCCAACTCCCTTCGCCGAACTCCTTCGGACTTCCCACGGCCGAACTCCTTCGGACCGACTCCAAGCGGCCGAGCTTCAATGAAGTCCTCTCAGCGGCCGAACTCCTCAGCGGACGGGCTTTAGTGGAATCCCCAAGCGGTCGTCACTCAGGAGCCCGAACTCCTCAGCAGTCGTCACTCAGGAGCCCGAACTCCTCAGCAGTCGTCACTGGGCCGAACTCCTCAGCGGTCGCCCTCATCAAACTTCGGCCGACCGAGCTCCTACCGAACTCTCAAGTGTCCAAGCCTCAGCCGAAGTCCAACAGCCGGCCGAACCCCAAACGGCCGAGCTTCGGATTCTCAGCAGCCGAACTCTTCTGCGGACGAGCCTTAGCTGCATACCTCCAGCCAGACGCCTATGGGAGCCGAACTCCCTCCTATCTTCCTCTTCAGGAGCCCGAACTCCTCCGAAATGGGCACACGACGAAGGCCTTCAACCCTTCATTCGGCAAGCTCTGCAACCATCACCATCAGTCAGTCCGCCGCACCATCAGTCAGTCCGCCGCGGGCGATAGCGACCCACTGTCAGGCGGCGATGGCTGTCACCCTCAATCCGCCGCACACAGCACCATCCCATGAGACTGACTCCGCCGAACCTCGAGCGGCCCGCCAGCATGCGGCTGCAGTTGTCACCATCAAGCTCCACTATATAAAGGACCCTCCCGATATGCTAAGGGGGAGCTCTCGGAACTCTCGACTCTCTAAGCTCTCCTCCTCATCTCTAAGCTCCGGAACTCGTTCCGAGCACTCCATTACTGTTGGCCGGAAACTAACTTGACCATCGGAGGGTCCTGCCGGAGCCACCCCCCCACCGGTTCCGGACGGGACTTCGTTTTGCAGGTCCCCGGCGGCGACCTCTGCTGCCTCGATTTCGGCAACCTCCGGCGAGGACGGATTTCTGCACCAACATGAACCAAATGAGTCCGGTCTAAGATTTAGGTTTCATATGTATCTCTATCTTGTAGTTTGGTCTTTCCTTGATCCTTCTTTCTCTCTATTTTTGTTTGATTTATGGAAACATTGTAAAATCTGTAGAACATTTCCTCAATATGAAGTGGAGAATCCTTTTGCGGTTGCACAAGATCAGGTCGCTAATTTACCGTTTTGAGTGCTCAATACTTTGGATTAGTGTGCAGAATAGTATATTCTCAATTTGCAATTCAAGAAGAGGTTAGATATGCTTTACGTTTTTTTGGGTACTTGTTGATTAGTTTCATCCAGGAAGACGTGAGATTGGCCAGAGGTCTGATCATCTCGAGTGGGTTGAAGGGCTATTTGGTTTTTTTGGTAGAAAGTACATAATTTCTTTGATTCAAAGTACGAAGAACCAAAAGGGCCTGATGAAAGATATTAAAAAAAAAAAAAACAGGCCAGAGTACTTAGAAGTTACATTACAAACAGCAAAACAGGCATACAGAGGAACAAAAACATAAATGACAACAAACTGGAGAATATATTTACAGCAACAAAAAAAAAGAACTCAATGATGTATTTTTAATATAGTATACTTAGAATTGAATATATCACGAAGAGGCTTATCAGCTCTAGCAGACGAGTTTGCCGTAGTTGAAGAAGTTGAAGCATGGTAATAAACTTTGTACACCATGACAAGGATGGAGGGATTATGCAGATAACCAAAAATATATCGCAAGCTGGCTGCCGGTGAAGGAGCTGTCCATGCAGTTATCTTAAATCTTGGGAGATACCATTAACTTTAGGAAACAGCTTGGATGATCCAGTTGAACGATGACATAAGACTTTGAAACCAAAATAAATAGTGCGCCATAACAACCGAAAGAGCAACAGAATCGGTCGCACCCCACTGCAGCATGCTTGCCGACGACAATACTGAACAGTGAAGATTCTTTCCAATCCCCAGCGCACGCACTTGGCAAAACTGCAGCGGTGAGCCTTGCAACCAGAGAAATAAATATATAGGGAAAAGTATAGATAGAGAAGTTATGTATAAAGGAAATGAACTCAGAGCTGACGGTGAAAATATAACATTGCCACAACTCCAAACATTTCAAGTTTTGGTTGAACCAACAACTCTGATCTGGAAAAAGCAGACTCCCAACCGTATGAATAAGAAGCTAGGTTGTAATATAATACAATATCAGCATCATCATCATTCAAAATGAGTTCCTCTATAATCCGAGCAAATAATATCTAATAAATCAATCGAAAAAGGGTCATTTGGTCCCAACAAAAATCAGATTGCTTAGCTTTATTTGCTAGATGATCAGCAGCTTTGTTGGCTTATCGGAAACTATGAGTAATGTAACATACATGAAGAGTATGTTTCCAAGAATATAAATAGTTGAAGGACTATTTGTTAATGGGTTGCAAGCACGCTTTGTAGGACTACCGTCAATAAGTCGCACGAAAGGATGGGTGACACAGGCTCGGTGAGGAGCTTTGCAGGTTTTATTGCATATCCAATAATATCAGAAATTGGCTCAGATCGGAAGTTTAGGATAAACGATTGCCAAATGTCTTGTTATTAGCTGTAGGATATGATTCCATTGATTTTTATAAAAATAGTTCCATGTTTTGATGTGATGCGGTGTGATTTTAATGGGTTTAACCACTTTTCCTCAAAGCTTATGAATAACTTATTCAGACTTAAACCGCACATTGCAGAACCATAGTGGCCTTAGTAGGAGCTTGGGTCATTTGTTGCGTATGCTGCACCCAAAAAAAAAAAAAAAATCCATGAATTATTAACCTAAAATATAATGTTCCGCTGTCAATTGAAATATTCACTAAGAAATTGAAATATTAAGTTATAGTTAATGTGAACTTGAGTAGGAATGGCAATTTTAGTCGATCCATTAGATATCCGATCCGATCTGATCCGAATGAGATATGTTTTACTTAATTTCATTAAAATTCATAATGATATGGATTCTAGAAAAAATATTTGAGTGGATTCGGATCGAATACGAGTCATAATATGCTTTGGTCCCGATCTGATCTAATATAATATTAATATATATTGTTGATGTAGAATCTGGTAGTCGTCGAAATTCGCTGAAGTGGAGGCAGATGGGATCGCCGCCGGGGACCTGCAAAACAAAGTCCTATCCGAAGTCGGTGGGGGGTGGCTCCGACAGGATCCTCCGACGATCAAGTCAGCTCCAGTCAACAGGAATGGAGTGCTCAGTATGGAGTTCGGTAGAGTTTAGAGGAGGAGAGAAGGATTTTTAGAATCTGGCGTAAGTGTATCCGGAGGGTCCTTTTTATAGAGGGAGCTTGTTATAACCGCCTTGATTAATGATTGTCGTAACTGTCCTGATCAATGCCGATCGTTATTGACTCGATAAATGCCGATCGTTATTATCGTGTAACCGTAGCGGGATCGCCTGTAGGAATCCGTCATAAGAAGTTCGATTTTCATGGAAGTTTGGCCATTGAGAAGTCCGTCTACTGAAGAAATCCGTAGAAAGTCTGACTTCCGTAGAAGCCCGGCCGCTGGAGAAGTCCGCAGGGAGTCCGGCTTCTATAGAAGCTCGGTCGTTGGAGGAAATTCGGCTCTCGCAGGCGCCTGGCTGTAACGACGTGGATAGAGTTCGGCTCTTGCGGGAGTCTGACTGAAGCTCGGCAATTGGGAAGTCAGAAGGAGTTCAGCCGCTAAGTAGTTCGATCGGCTAAACAGGTTAGAAGAAGCTCGGCTGCTGAGAATTTGGCTAAAGCCTATCTGCTGAAGCTCTTCTGCGGCTACTGGTTGCATTAGGCTAAGCATCGGACTAGACTTCGATGGGAACAAAATTTATCCCCAACACCAGTCCCCCCACTCCCGAGTTCAAAAATCGAAGAAAGAGAATGCAGGAATGACGACTGCCAAAGTCTTTCTCTGAGCCTCGTGCTGGTCCATGTCGAAGCTCGGAGGAGATCTCATCTCAGGATGAGGTTATCTCCGATCTTATTTCTGACCGAAGTGAAAGTTGAAGCTCTCCGACCAAGGTTGGCCCGGTCGCTCAGGTTAAGATGAGATTCTCCTCCTGTTCCTAACTTCGACTTTGCTCGCGTTAGGACGAGGTTCTCCTCCTATTCCTAACGGGCTATGGGGGCACATTCGGACCGTCGTCCGTCTCCCTCCGTCTTGTCTAAAGTGAACGGGGCCTTCGATTTTACTCGCATTAGGATGAGGTCCTCCTCCTGTTCCTAACGGACTGTGGGGGCATATGCGGACCGTCGTCCGCACCTCTCCTTCCATCTCGTTCTTTGTGAACGAGGCCTTCGATTTTACTCACGTTAGGACGATGTCCTCTTCCTATTCCTAACGGGATGTGGGGGCACATGCGGACTATCGTCCGCACCTCTCCCCCCATCTCGTCCTTTGTGAACGAGGCCTTCGACTTGCTTGCGTTAGGACGAGGTCCTCCTCCTGTTTCAAATGGGCTGTGGGGGCACATGCGGACCGTCGTCTGCGCCTCTCCCCCCATCTCGTCTTTTGTGAATGAGGCCTTCGACTTTGCTCGCGTTAGGACGAGGTCCTCCTCCTGTTCCTAATGGGCTATGGGGACACATGCGGACCGTCGTCCGCGCTTCTCCCCCCATCTCGTCCTTTGTGAACGAGGCCTTCAACTTTGGTAAGGTCTTATTTCCCGCGGTCGATGTTGACCTGGGGGAGACCTTGTCTCCTGCAGTCGAGGTTTAGAGGTCTTTGACCTGCTCGCGTTAGGACGAGGTTCTCCTTCTGTTCCTAACGGGCTACTTTTACTCATTTTTTTTCTGTCATCCCGTAATCCTTATGCCAGAAATCAATAATGCAGAGCAAAGAAGTTTTTAAAGGAAGTTTACTGATAATACATCCTCAGATTTTCTGAG
This sequence comes from Cocos nucifera, assembly GCA_006176705.1. Lineage (NCBI taxonomy): Eukaryota > Viridiplantae > Streptophyta > Magnoliopsida > Arecales > Arecaceae > Cocos > Cocos nucifera. The sequence goes on from QRFJ01000047.1 coordinate 2,785,316, forward strand.
TTCTACGGCCGAAGAAGCACCATCCCTTCGAGTTCCTTCAGGCGATAAGTTCTGGGTCGGATGACTTCCATTACCTCATACGGATCTTTCCAATTTGGGGCGAGCTTCCCTTGACTCTGAGGCTGAGCGACAGCGGCTCATCGGAGCACTAAGTCCCCCGCTCTGAACGTCTTGCTTTTAACCCTGGAGTTGTAATACTGAGCCACCTTCTGTTTGTAGGCTGCCATCCGGACGCGGGCTTCCTCCCTCTTTTCTTCCAGAAGATCGAGATTGACTCTGAGGTCCCGGAGGTTGTGCCGCTCATTGAAGCCCACGACTCGTGTAGAAGGGAGCTTAAGCTCGATCGGGATAACTGCCTCAGTGCCGAAGGCCAAGGTGAAGGGTGTTTCTCTGGTTGGCATCCTCTGAGTAGTTTGGTATGCCCAAAGAACATGGTAGAGTTCGTCCACCCAGGCCCCTTTTGCCCTATCGAGTCTCGCTTTGATTCCTTACAGCAAGGTTCGGTTGGTTATCTCAACTTTTCCATTGGCCTATGGGTGAGCCACCGATGTGAAGTGGTGGGAGATGTTTAATCCTTCGCAGAACTCGGTGAACCTCGTCACGACGAACTGTCACCTATTATCGATTATGAGGGTTTAGGGCAGGCCGAACCGACAGACTAGTGACTTCCAGATGAAGTCCTGCACCTTGGCCTCGGTAATCTTCGTGAGTGGTTCGGCTTCGATCCACTTGGTGAAGTAGTCGATCGCGATCAGGAGGAACTTCCGCTACCCAGACGTCGTTGGAAAGGAGCCGAGTATATCCATTCCCCACTGTGCAAACGGCTAGGGTGAACTAAGCGAAGTGAGTTCAGATGCCGGCTGCCTCTGCACGCTGACGTTCTTCTGACAACGGTCGCACCTCTTTACATATTCCACGGAATCGTGAAATAAAGTCGGCCAATAGTACCCCTGTCGGAGTAGTTTTTGCAACAGAAATCTGGCTCCTACGTGACTTCTTCAGAGTCCCTCGTGCACATCCCGTAGCACGAGGTCGACCTCTGAAGGTCGGAGACATCTCAGCAATGGGAGGAAGTACGACCTCTTATACAATCTGTCCTCGTATAAGACGTAGCGGGAGGCCTGATTCCTGAGCTTCCGAGCTTCTTTTCGGTCGTGGGGAAGGACCCCCTCTTGAAGGTAGGCGATCAACGGATCGATCCAGCTGGGCTCAAATTCTGTCTGTAGGATGGCCTGAGATTCCTCTGTGGTCGGGCACTTCAAAATTTTCAAAAATACTTCTTTGGGCAGTTCGACCGGCATTGAAGCCGCCAACTTGGAAAGAAGATCGGCTCTTGCATTTTCCGCCCTCGGGATGTACTGAATGCCGAAACTATCGAAGGTCGGGATCAAATTCTTCACTTTTCTAAGGTACCTCACCATGCTTTCCTCCTGTGCCTCGTAGTCGCTGCTGACTTGACCAACCACTAGCTGAAAATCGCTGTAGACTTGAAGCCGATCTATTTTTAATTTTCTTGCTATCTTTAATCCGACGATCAGTGCTTCATATTCGGTCCCATTGTTGATCGCGGGGAACTCAAGACACAGCGCGTACTCGGCGATAACTCCTTCGGGGCTGACCAAGAGCAGCCCCGCACTAGCTCCAGCGGAGTTGGACGAACCATCCATGTGTAGAGCCCAAGAATCTTCAGGGAGGTCGACGCTCTCTTTAGGGAGGATCGACCGTGATAGCTCGGCTTCGTCGAAGTTCGGCCTCGCTCTGGTGCTGGTTCCGCTCGATTCAAGCTCGGCTTCAACTAGAATGGTGCATTCTAGTATAAAATTCGTCAGTATCTGGGCCTTGATCAATGGCCTGGGTCGGTAGTTGATGTCAAACTCTGTGAGCTCGATTGCCCATTTTGCGATTCTTCCGAAAGTGTCTGCTCGATGGAGAACTGCTTTTATTGGTTGGTCCGTGAGGACTGTTATGGTGTGCTCCTAAAAGTAAGATCGGAGCCTCCTGACAGTAATTAGGAGACAGTAGGTCAGTTTTTCTAACCTAGAGTACCTGATCTCCGCATTCTTCAGGACTCGGCTCACGTAGTAGACCGATCGTTGCGTCTTTGCTTCTTCCCCGACGAGGACTGCCGCTAGGGCCACCTGGGAGACAGCTAGATACAGGAATAATTCTTCCCTAGGTTCGGACTTTGCCAGTAGCGAGGGCATGCCGAGGTAGTTTTTGAGCTCCTCGAATGCCTGTTGGTACTCCGCCGTCCAGCAGAAGTCCTTCGGTCGTCTGAGAACCTCGAAGAAGGGCATGCATCGTTCGGCCGACCTTGAGACGAAGCGATTTAGGGATGCCACCTTTTCGGCCAAGTGCTGAACTTCCTTGATCATCTTTGGAGTGGTCATTTCTCGAATAGCTCGGATTTTCTGGGGGTTTGCCTCGATTCCACATCTCGACAATATGAACTCAAGAAATTTTTCGGAGGTTACACCAAAGGCGCATTTGGTTGGGTTCAGCTTCATCTTGTGCTTCCTGAGTGCACCGAAGGTCTCTTCAAGGTTGACCAAGTGGTCTGTTGAAGCTCGACTTTTGACGAGCATATCATCTACGTACACCTCCATGTTGCGGCCGATCTACTCCTTGAAGATCTTATTAACCAAACGCTGGTATGTTGCCCCTGCATTCTTGAGTCCAAAAGGCATGATCTTATAGCAATAAAGACCTCGGTTGGTAATGAAGGCAGTCTTCTCTTCATCCTCAGGCACCATGTGTATCTGGTTGTAACCAGAAAAGGCATCCATAAAGGTAAGGAGCTCATGGCCCGTGATTGCGTCCACCAGCTGATCAATCCTGGGTAGGAGGTAGCTGTCCTTCAGACAAGCCTTGTTCAGCTTCTTGAAGTCGATGCACATCCTCCACTTGTTATTTGCTTTTTTGAAAAGAACCACGTTCGAGACCCAGGTCGGATAGTTAACCTCCCAGATGAGTCCGACTTTGAGGAGCTTGTCTACTTCTTCGATGATCGCTTTCTGCCTCTCCGGGACGTGGTGGCGCAGCTTTTCTCTTATCGACTGGTGCCTCGGATCGACGGCCAGTCAATGTTCCATGACCTCGGTGTCGATCCCCAGCATATTCACTAGGATCTAGGTGAAGACGTCCGTGTTTCTTCTGAGGAAAGCGATGAGCTGCTCCCAAACCTCGGCCGCCAAGTTGGAGCCGATCTGCACCGTGTGCTCCGAGTTTTCATCATTTAAGGGCACAGAGACGAGGTCCTCCACAGGCTCGCCTCACTCCTCAGTGAGGTCGTCGCGAACGTCCAATCCATCAACAAGATAAGTGTCGGGCTGATCTCCCTTATGCAGGGCGATTGAGTAGCAATACCTCGCCAGAGCCTGGTCTCCTCTGACTTCTCCGACCCTGTGACTCGTCGAAAACTTCATCTTCAAATAATAGGTTGACACTACCGTCCGGAGTGCATTTAGACCAGGTTGGCCAAGGATCGCGTTATAGGCGGATAGGGTCCTTACGACTAAGAAGTCGACTAGAGCTTTGGCCAGCTTCGGATGCTGCCCTGCCGCTACGGTCAATATTATTATGCCTTCGACTGGTACGGCGTTGCCAGCAAATCCTACCAGCGGAGAATTCATCGGCCCCAATCGATCATCGGGTAGGAACATTTTTGAGAAAGCATCGTAAAACAACACATCGGCTGAGCTTCCATTATCTACCAGAATGCGGCGTACATCGTAGTCAGCAATATTCAAGGAAATTACAACCGCGTCATTGTGTGAAAATTGGATTCCTCCTTGGTGAAGGCCACGGGCTCCACGATCCTCCGCCTCTTCACCAATCCTTCGGATCCACTGGTCTTCCCTTGCTGAAGTCCCCCTAAGATAGTATTGATGACGCCAAGGGATAGCTGATCTTCTTGCAGATTTTTTTCACTTGGCGGTAGCGCTCTTGGCCGATCTTCCTTCTCCTCAGGCCATCTTTGAAGAAATCGGCTTAGTCTGCCTCGCCTGACGAGCTCTTCAATCTCGTCCTGGAGTTGGATGCACTCCTCAATGTCATGACCGTGGTCGCGATGGTAAAGGCAGAACGTGTTGGGATTGCACTTGCTAGGATGGGAACGCATTCTCTTCGATCTTAGAAGTCGCTCCCGGATCTCCATCAATACTTGAGTCTTCGGGGTGTTAAGGGAGGTGTAGTTGTGAAATCATCGTTGTCGGGGAGAACTTCGGTGCTGAGGGGAATCTCGGTGTGTCCTTCCATTAGGGCTTTCCCTCTTCCGAGCTTGAGGGGGAGTTCGAACTCGCCTGCGACCAGAAAGAGTCTGAGAATGCGGCCGAGCTTCAGTCCGCTTTCTTTCTTCGACGGGCTTGCCGGGTCCGCCAATTCACCGCTTGCCACCGACTTCGTCGTCCTTAGCCTCGAAGGTCTCCTCTGTCCGGGCATAACTTTCGGCCCGAGCCAGCATGTCGGTAAAATTTTTGGGATATTTCTTTTTCAGAGAGAACAGTAGATCGTTCTTCTGAAGGCCATCATTGAGAGCGGTCATGGCGACTGACTGGTCCAGGTCCCGGACCTCTAGTGCAGCAGTATTAAACCGGGTAATGTAAGCCCAAACGGATTCTCCCTTCTCCTGCCTGATGGTCATTAAGGACTCCGAACCTCGATGTAGATGCCGACTACTGACAAAGTAGGCCGCGAACTGTTGACTCATCTGGTCAAACGATAAGATGGTATTTGGCTTAAGCGTCGAGTACCAGTTTCTAGCGGTCCCTTTAAGGGTAGAGGGGAAAGTCCGACACAAGATTACGTCTGGCGCATCATGGAGCAGCATCATTGTCCGAAAGGCTTTCAGGTGATCGATCGGATCGATGGTTCCATCGTAGCTCTCGAATTGCGAGAGCTTGAAGTTCGGCGGGATCGGTTCCTGCATGATTTTCTACGAAAAAGGAGGGTCAATGCAGATGTCATTACCGCGTGAGGAGGGAGTGTGATGGAATTCTTCGATTCGTCGGCTCATTTCTAAGAGCCTTTGATCCAGGAGATCTTCGCGGTCTCTGATCTCCAAGGTCTTCTTGCTGAATGGGTGCAAAGCTTCACCCTAGATCGAGCCGCGGTCTGAGCAAGGGCTCTCCCTCCGTTGCCTTCCTCTTCCAGGGATTGGAGGTCGGGTAGCCTATGTCGATTGCCCCTGGACTGGACCACACGGCTCTGGAGAATCCCGCGTCGGTTGAGCTGGTACTGGGGCCTGCTGGTGCATGGCCTGCACCGCCTGAACTACCTCAGTGAGGCTACGAACCTGCTGGACGAGCAAGTTGAACTGCTCAGCGTCTACCGCGGCTATAGAGTGAGCCTGGGTCGCCGGGGCTGGAGCGGGAGCGGACGGATCCAAACGGGATCGGGCCGCGGAGGCCGCCGATCGTCGGATGGAGGCTCTCCTGGGGGGCATCTTTTCTTTTTGGAAAGAAATTCGAAAGAGGAGGAAAAGAGATTTCTGGAGTGGGAAGAGAGAAATCGTTGCCGAGCACTCCTTTAAGAACAAGAAAACCCCGGCTTCCTTTAAGAGAGAAATCGTTGCCGAGCCCTTCCTCTAGCGCCAATCTGTTGACGTAGAATCTGGTAGTCGTCGAAATTCGCTAGAGTGGAGGCAGATGGGGTTGCCATCGGAGACCTGCAAAATAAAGTCTCGTCCGAAGCTGGTGGGGGGTGGCTCCGGCAGAACCCTCCAACGATCAAGTCAGCTTCAGTCAACAAGAATGGAGTGCTCAGTATGGAGTTCGGTAGAGTTTAGAGGAGGAGAGAAGGGTTTTTAGAACCTGACGTAAGTGTATCTAGAGGGTCCTTTTTATAGAGGGAGCTTGTTGTAACCGCCTTGATTAATGATTGTCGTAACTATCCTGATCAATGCCGATCGTTATTGACTTAATAAATGCCGATCGTTATTGACTCGATAAATGCCGATCGTTATTATCGTATAACCGTAGCGGGATCGCCTGCAGGATCTGTTATAAGAAGTTCGATTTTTATGGAAGTTCGGCCATTGAGAAGCCCGTCCGCTGAAGAAGTCCGCAGGAAGTCCGGCTTCTGTAGAAGCCCGGCCGCTGGAGAAGTCTGCAGGAAGTTCGACTTCTGTAGAAGCACGATCGTTGGAGGGAATTCAGCTCTCGTAGGCGTCTGATTGTAACGACGCGGACAGAGTTCGGCTCTTGCGGGAGTCTGACTGAAGCTCGACGATTGGAAAGTCAGAAGGAGTTCGGCCACTAAGTAGTTCGGTCGGCTGAACGGGTTAGAAGAAGCTTGGCTGCTGGAAGTTCGGCTAAAGTCCGTCCGCTGAAGCTCTTCTGCGGGTACTGATTGCATTAGGTTAGCATCGGACTAGATTTAATTATGATAATTTTATATTATTTATATATATCAGATCCATTAATCATTTTTTTCTTGTCGATCCGATTTGATCCGATTTGCATCTCTATTTGATCCAATCTGATTCAAGATAGGTATGTTTATAGGATTTTTAGTTATAAGATAGATATGGACATGATCATTCATATCTGATCTATTACCATTTCAAAACTTGAGTTTGTATTTTAAAGTAAATCAAGGTTACGATGCATGAATGCTGTCATGTTTCATGGCATCCAGAATGGTCTCATTTAGGAATCTTGCATTCCCAAAAATGGAAGGACCGTGCCCTCTCGAACATGGGGAAATGGCATTGCTCCTCCGAGCTGTGTGCTATGAGAGTGATACTTAAGGCCATTATCTCGAGGATAAAAAATTTATTAAAAAATTTATATTTTTTAGATAAGTATTTATCAAATAATATTTAGATAAATAAATAATTTATTTATATTTTTTTATATATTAAAAAATAATTTAAAATTTTATTATTCATATTCTTTTTATATTACTAGTTTCTTAAATAAATTGTTAAGATCTATCCATATTTTATACAATATCGATATTATAATATTTTATATTATGATGTATTATATTTTATATATTATAATATATAATATTATATAATTTACATTCATAGATATAGATTATTATAATATATTATATATAACATACTATATAATATTAATATATATTAAAATAATATAAGATATTAATATTATATTATAATAATAAAATAAGATATTATACTAAAATATTATATTAATATAAAAATATATTATATTAAAATAATAAAATATTATTATTTAATAATAATATAATATTATAAATAAGATGATACTATATATATTATTATATTATTATTATATGGTTATGAATATATTAGAATAAAATAAAATAGATTGATGGAGAAATGACTTACTCATTTTGTAGGTAGGTTAGATTTTTTTTTTAAAATTTTATGAATAATATTATTTATGAGAAAAAAAATTATTTATTTAGAGAAGTATGAAAATATAGATAAATTGATCTAAATGGATCCTCAAATCTGTCCTTTTTAAAGGTCCACGGTGCATCGAACAAAATAGAGCCTCTCATAAATATGTTCCTCAATATGGTGAGGATTCTATTTGGTATTTCCCTAAATAAATCCAGCATGAACAAAAACCTTTATCCTCCATTTTTCCTTTTGTCATTGAGATAACAATTACTTCGAACTAACAGAAATTTTGGATCTGCTGCTTCTCTCGGCGGTTCCTTGGTTGGAAAGTTTAGTATCAGACAATTTAAATAATATATAAAATGTTGAAGCCTACGAATGACTAATGCCCGTCTAGCTCAGTGGGTAGAGCGCAAGGCTCCTATTAAGTTTTTTTTTTTTTTTTTGTTTGGGATGGTTATAGGTTGAACTTGTGTTGCGGCCGTCGGTTTGGAGGTGAACGGATTACAAGACCAGTCCGGTAGTCTCGCGTTTCCGGCGTATTATCTCCACTCCAGATTCCGGAGGCCGTCAGTCGTCAGTCGTCATTCGATCAGGGTATGGCGCAGCCGCTCCCGTCCGACAAGGCTGAAGAGGTTCCCGGTGAGTCCACAGTTCCAATATTCCCCCTCCTCTCCCATTTGCTCCACCTCTCCTGCTTTATTCCGACGATCGTCTTTGTAATTTGAAAGAAAAAAAATTAGGGCCTGTTTGGGAACATCCTGTCGGGTCCGGCGATATCCGGTGGGATGGGCCGGAGAGATGGAAGGAAGGGAGACAACGGGCGAGTCGGAGGGACAGCGCGGCAGGGTCGCGTGGCCCGATCCCCGCCGGGATGAAAAAAAATGGGGGCCTCGAGAGGTCTTTTATTTATCAATTTTTGTTCATGATTCAATGTAATATTGTACCATTCATGTTACAGGCGTTTCTCAACAGAGAGTTGTGATACCAAACAAGCATGGAGAGAAGCTTGTTGGGGTACTACATGAAACTGGTTCTAAGAAGCTTGCGATCTTGTGCCATGGATTCCGAGCTTCAAAGGTAGGTTGCTATACTGTTTGTGTGCCAGATCCTTCCGTGTTAGTCCGACTTGCTGTAAATTTAAGATATCTTAACTGCAATTTTAACGAAAGCTTTTCCCATCACATAATATTAGCAGTCAATTCGACCATACATTTAAGATAAATCATTGGATATCTTGGAATTAATTGTAAATTGCAGAAACTATTTGCTTAAATTATTTATCATTTGATGGAAAATTTGATAAACTTGAGAATTAAGAATTTCTCTAGCAACGAGGAACACATTGTCTGGACATTTGTTACTCGTTCCATGCATACGATGCAATAGCTGTACTCCTTAAAATTTGCATAAAAAAGTTTGATATTTTTTTTACAGAATGATGATTTTGTTTGATCGTTTTACAGTGGTAAATGCTGCTCTTTTCAGGATGACAAAACTTTACTTAACCTAAGTGCTGCATTAACAAGACAAGGGATCAGTGCCTTTCGCTTTGATTTTGCTGGAAATGGGTAAGCTGATTACCGGAAAGCCTGGAAAGTTGTGACTCTTCAAGGCATAGTCGAAATATTTTTCTATAATTTCCACTTTTATCATGGATTTTTTCTTAAAAGCCATGGCCTAAATTATCATTTATCATTATTGCAAGACTTCATATCTGCCATGTTCAAGCAAGCAAGGCTCCGAATAGAAATGTATGCATGTTCACTCAGAGATGCATTTGCCATAGGGTTGGATCTTCAATCTGAAATTACTGCTATTAGATCCATCAAAAGAAATACAATAAGAAAAAAACAGAAATACTAAATTTGATGGCTTCTTCATCTCAAAAAAAATTAATTACAATGTTTCTAGAGTTGCAAGGAGAAATAAATTAATGCAATTGCTAGATAGTAGCACTTTCTAACATGCTAGCACCACATTCATGTGGAATTATATTGTCAGGTTCCTGACTACTACATGCTTTAATTCAATATCTTTTTTACCAGTTCATGGATTCTGGTACTGAAGGGGAAAAAAAAATCACATGCTACATGGTATATGCTTTCAAATTTAGATGTTTCCATTTTATCCTTAGTGCAGTGAACTAAGCAGTTAACTATTCTGTACATGTTTTGTCATCAGAGCTTTGTCTCTTTTTATCTAATGATCGTACAGTTTTATTTATGGTGTGCATTAATCTTGGTTGAAAATAAAAATTATTTGATAAGGACGAATTTTAGTAAATAATTAGGGATAACTTTTTCATATTGAAAATTGGACAATGATGTATAGCCTTTGCAATATTCAGCAGATATTCATTTTTTGTGATTTTTTTTTTACACATTTCTGGAACTTAGATGGTTTTTGATAATCTTCTTTGGTGATAACTATACTGAAGCCTCCAAGTCAATTAATTTAGCTCAATTAGTTGTTATTCATGGAAACTTATCACTTCTTCTTCTTCTTCTTCTTTTTTAATCTTGACACTTTAGCAGAACATCTAGTTGATATCTTTCCATTTGGCATTTTCCTCTTGTATACTTCAAAGGAAAAAGTAACCTGCTACTTGTTCTTTATTCCATTCCAGACCCAGCAAAATTAAATTGAATGAGGGTTTTCCAAATGATTTTAATAATAATGTATTCTTAGGTTAAGTGTAGTGCACCATTTGATCTATCTTGCGTTTCTATTTGAATATATCTATTCTTTTGTACACAGCTTTATGCATTTCTATAATAGCATATTCTGCTTTTCCCCACGTATATAGTGTAATTCTCAATGTTATCATGTTTAAGATGGCTAGCTCAAACATAAATATGAATAACAAGTTCTAATCAAAGATTTGGCATTGGTCTTATAGCTCCTATATCCCATAGGATGTAATATTCCATGCTGTTGACTGCTTTTACTATCAGATCTGTTTTCTGTATCAAATGGATTGAAATGTCACTCACCAGAATTATTAACCACACAAATAGTTCTATGTTGATTTAGTAACATGCTGATGGCCATTCAATTTCTAGGGAAAGTGAAGGTGTTTTCCACTATGGCAACTATAGAAGAGAGGCTGATGACCTACGAGCTGTAGTCTTATATTGGTCTGAACAAAAATATGAAATAAGTGCTATTATTGGACACAGCAAAGGTAGGCAGTCTCTTTGACATAAATTGGCCTTTATGTTCATATTTTCATGTCAGCAATACTTACGCTTGAACCTGGCTCCATTACAATGAACAGTACACATCAGATTATCCATTCCCATGTAGCACTCCTCATAATACTGCATTCACTGTCGGGCATGATGAAAACTATAATCTCCCGGCCAAGATGTTCATATTTTCTGTCAACCAAACTTATACTTGAACCTGGTGGTGTTCCAATAAACATTAAGCTTTCAGATCATCCATTCCCATGTAGCAGTCCTCATAACACTACATTCACTGTCAGACATGATGAGAACTATTATCAACTGTTCAGGCCGATCATCTTTGAACTTGTACATACCATTGCATAAAATTTAATGCATCTGTTTTTGTCAAGCATTTACTTAAAATGGTTGTTACAGGAGGAAATATGGTGCTCGAGAGGATCTAGAGTGCATACAATAGCAAAACATTTAATGCCTTTTTGTTTATGCGAAGTATTACTCCCTTAAAATGATTTTTACAGGAGGAAATGTGGTGCTTTTATATGCTTCCATGTACCATGATGTTCCTATAGTCGTCAATCTTTCTGGTCGCTTTGCCTTAGATAGAGGCATTGAAGGTCGATTAGGCAAAGAGTTCTTGCAGAGAATCAAGAAGGATGGATTCATCGATGTGAAGGACAGAACAGGTACATTATAGCTATAAAATGGAGCTTTAACTTGGTCTTGCTATTACAGATATCATCTATAACTTTGTCACAAGCCTTCCAGTTTCTATCATTTTTGTGACTCTAACTGGAGCTAATTCTATCTTTTGTTTTCTGGATGGCTTTTGTACTTCAATATGCTTATGTAGCATGATGTTTTAAGATGACAACAAGAAACATTTGCACACTATAAAATTTCTAATAATGGTGGATCTTTAGTTTCGAAATAGGGATATTAGGTTATGATATAAAAAATAGAATACCAGAAATGAGCATGCTATCTGTGTATGTGAAAATTGTTCTACTCCTCAGTAATACAGTTTTCTTATAAAGCAGATATAGACTGGTGCAGGATAGTTCAGGCATTTTTTGAATAACTGAATACATATCTATGAATTATCTATACAAATCTAGCCACCATATCCTCGTGTTTGCATGGATTCCATGAGCGAAAAGACTTAGGTCAACGTCATGAGAGCTTATTTGAGAACACAACTTTGTTTTGGATATGAACTGATGTTGAAGTAGGGTCCGGTTAACCAGTGTTAAATTGATCAGCTAAGTGACCTGTTGTTAATGCTTATTTTACACATACACACACAAGAACAACAACAAAAAAAAAAAGAAGGCTAAAGAGGTTCCCTTATCTTTTCCTTTTGCTTGAATAAAACAGGGTTCATTTCAAATTCCAAAAAAAAAAAAAAAAAACAAGGGTGGGGGTTTTAATTTCAAGGATGATGCTGTTGCATGTTTGAAGATATATGGTACTACTTATTAGAACAAAACATATTTGTTCATGTTGGATATAATATAAATCAAGAGTTCTATTGCTTAGATTTGACTTGTCCCCACCCCTATGCACGTGCATGTATCTGCACATAGATACGTATCTGATGCATCTGCAGTGCCTTGATATCTAAACCTATCTGCAAATCAGTGTGCGTTACCAGTTTGTCTCTTTGTTTTTATGCATGTGTTGATATGGAGAGCATTAGCTTTTTTTGTTTGGTTTATGCTTAACTAGCTTCCAGTTTGTAGAGTTTAAATGGTAAGAAGTGGAAACAGGCACATGTTAGTTGCTTAGAGGATAATTATATCACCCATATGATACTCATGGTAGGAGGAAACAAGATTAACTTATGTTGATCTGATAATGTGGAGCAGTAGTTAAGCCTCAATTATGCCCTCAAATATTGGCACCTACGATGTAGTTTCTTCTAAAAACATATAATGGGAAAATTAACCAAGGAATTTCTGTGTATAAGGGATGATGCACTTTTTGAGAGTCATCGTACCAAAATTTTCCTTCTTGTTCGGTTTTATGCAATTTTTTTTCCCCTTTTCTCACCTTGTTTCTTCTATTCTTCTTCTTTCATTCATCAACGACTATAACTTATGCAGAAATTATAGTTATTACTATTTTGTGCCAAATGGCTGATTAATGTTTGATTCTGAAACAGGAAAAGTTGAGTATCGGGTGACTGAAGAAAGTCTAATGGATCGATTAAACACAGATATGCATGCACCAAGCGTCTCCATTGACAAAGAGTGCAGGTTAGCTACATTTGTTTGTATTGCAGTGTATGTAGTATCCTGTTTTTGCTGAGCCAGCTCCGTATTTGCTTCTTTTTCTTTTGTTTTTTATTTTTTTTTACATTTGTTAGTCCATCGATCTCGTTAATGCTTGCACATTTATAGGACAGTTAGATGGGAAGGCCAGCTGTACCATTTTTGTACAACATGGTTACAGATAATAACAATCAACTCTGTTAGTTTCAGGGTTTTGACAGTTCATGGTTCGGAAGATGAAATTGTACCAGCAGAAGATGCCTTGAAGTTTGCTGAGCTCATACCTAATCACAAGCTACGAATTATCGAAGGGGCCGACCACCGCTATACTGCACATCAGGAAATACTGGCTTCACTTGTACTGGATTTCATAAAATTTGATCAGGTATTCTTAGCCCCAACAAATGGAAATAGGCTTGCGATTTCTAGATTATGAGTTTCATGCATTGAAGCATAGATTGATGGGGACTTTTTAGTTACAGCAGCAAGTCAGCAATATCAGAATAATATGTACTTAAACGTGTTGTAAGAAAAAGGTTAATATATCCAGTGGAAGAAGTTTGACAGGCAGGATATTTTTTTGGCGGATGGAGATACTTATCTAAATAATTTTATATGCTAAGATTTGTTATCAAGGTTTTAAGGCATGTCTTATGTGACAAGGAGTTCAATTAATATAGGTGGAAGGTGCCAGTGTAGTGAGAGACACCTAAATCCGTTGGACTTGTGCAAGTAAATAATGCACCTTGAGCGAGTTCGGTCTTGATGGTGGATCCCAATTTCGTTGCTATTAATTTAGCTGTGGGTTTGGGAGGACATTACTATTACTGCTTAAACCTTGATTCGTGGTTCATATTTTCGAACTGCTTAAGAAACCTTTTTCCACGATGAGAATTTTTTCAACGGTCTGGGGATCGAAAATCTCCCTAGGCCACTGTACATTCCAAACATTATCTAACATGGGATCAAAAACTATAGTTTCACGCATGTCTCGGTTTATGTAGTTGGTTTATACCTGATAGGTATATTAAATAGCCACGGATGCTCCAAAGTGCGAGCAGAATGTCCGTTTCCCGTAAAAGAAGAAACTTGATTTAATCTAATGATAACATGTCTCCCAACCATCCATATTTGCTTGCCATAAGCCGGGTCCATGTCAAGTCCCCTCCTTGAGGTAGCTTTCGAACATGTTTGCCGGTCATTGCCACGCTGGCCCATCCAGGATTTCAAATAGCCAATTCCTCATGTTCATTAGGTTTGAGTATTGTCTTCCATCCCACATGATGAAAACCAGGCTTAGAAGCATTTTTCTCCCATATAAACCTTTGAATCATCTTGCTCGTTCCATCCAAGACACCCACGCGGAAGTTAACCAGAATTTTGGAATAGAAATTTAGCACAGAATTGACTAAAATAATTCCACCAGCAATAGACCGAGAAGGAAATGCGATCTAAGTTATCAAGCTATCTGGACTCATATATTTTGAACTCATCCAAGCATAAAAATTTACATGGAAGCCCTCTCTTCTGGATGTTCTGAAGATTAATTTTGACACTGCAGTTCAAGAAACTAGGGCTACCGTGGGATTTGTCATCAGAGATTCTAATGGCTACTTGTTGTGCGTTGCGGGCACTGCACTCACTTATACTGCAGTTAATTATGCCGAACTTGTTGCAGTTTAGGCTGGTATTAACCATGTAATATCTCATTTATACCCTGATCATCTATGGGTTGAGGGGGATTCTGATACCGTTATTGATTGGATTTCTGGAGCTCACTTTATCTCTCAACCTAGCTCTTTGTTACTGAATATCTGGCAA
>QRFJ01000047.1:2807433-2809933 GCA_006176705.1 Cocos nucifera
CCTACGGCCGAGCTTCCCTCGGGGGGAGATCTTATCTCCTGCAGCCGAAGTGAAGTGCGCGCTCGGGGGAATCTTATCTCCTGTAGCCGAGCTTCCTCGGGGAGATCTTATCTCCTGCGGCGAGGTTGGTGCTTGTGTTAGGACGAGGTTCTCTCTCCTGGTTTCTAACCGAGGTTGTTCCGGTCGCTGGAGAGATCTTATCTCTAGCCGAGGTTGTCAACGGTCGCTCCGGGAGAGATCTTATCTTAGCCGAGGTTGTCAACGGTCGCTCGGGAGAGATCTTATCTCTAGCCGGAGGTTGAGTGCGCGCTCGGAGAGATCTTATCCTCCTACGGCCGAGCTTCCTCAGGGGAGTCTTATCTCCTGCAGTCGAGGTGCGCGCTCGCGTTAGGACGGTTCTCCTCCTGTTCCTAACCGAGATTGTTCACGTCGCGTCGGAGAGATCTTATCTCTAGCCGAGGTTGAATGCTCGCGTTAGGACGAGGTTTTCCTCCTGTTCCTAACCGAGGTTGTTCACGAGATCGCTCGAAGAAGATCTTATCTCTAGCGCGAGTTGTTCAATGGTCGCTCGGAAGAGATCTTATGCTCTAGCCGAGGTTATCAATGGTTTGCTCGGAGAGATCTTATCTCTAGCCGAGGTTGATGTGCGCGCTCGGGGGAGATCTTATCTCCTGCGGCCGAGCTTCTCTCGGGGAGATCTTATCTCCTGCAGCCGAGGTGCGCGCTCGGCGTTAGACGAGGTCTTCCTCCTGTTCCTAAACCGAGGTTGTTCACAGGTCGCTCGGAGAGATCTTATCTCTAGCCGAGGTTGATGCTCGGCGTTAGGACGAGTTTTCCTCCGTTCCTAATCGAGTTGTTCACGGTCGTCGGGGAGAGATCTTATCTCTAGCCGAGGTTGTCACGGTTCGCCTCGGAGAGAGTCTTATCTCTAGCCGAGGTTGTCCAAGGTCGCTCGGGAGAGATCTTATCTCTAGCCGAGGTTATCAAGGTTGCTCGGGAGAGATGTTATTCTAGCCGAGGTTGATGTGCCGCGCTCGGGGAGATCTTATCTCCTGCGGGCCGAGACTTCTCTCGGGGGAGATCTTATCTCCTGCAGCGAGGTGCGCGCTCGTGTTGGACGAGGTTCTCCTCCTGTTCCTAACCGAGGTTGTTCACGGTCGCTCGGGAGAGATCTTATCTCTAGCCGAGGTTGATGCTCGCGTTAGGACGAGGTTTTCCTCTGTTCCCAACCGAGGTTGTTCACGGTCGCTCGGAGAGATCTTATCTCTAGCCGAGGTTGTCACGGTGCGCTCGGAGAGATCTTATCTCTTGCCGAGGTTGATGCTCGCGTTAGGATGAGGTTCTCCTCCTGTTCTAACCGAGGTTGTTCACGGTCGCTCGGGAGAGATCTTATCTCTAGCCGAGGTTGTCAACGGTCGCTCGGGAGAATCTTATCTCTTGCCGAGGTTGCCAACGGTCGCTCGGGAGAGATCTTATCTCTAGCCGAGGTTGATGCTCGTGTTAGGACGAGGTTCTCCTCTGTTCCTAACCGAGGTTGTTTCGGTCGCTCGGGAGAGATCTTATCTCTAGCCGAGGTTGTCAACGGTCGCTCGGGAGAGATCTTATCTCTAGCCGAGGTTGATGCTCGTGTTAGGGACGAGGTTCTCCTCCTGTTCCTAACCGAGGTTGTTTCGGTCGCTCTGAGAGATCTTATCTCTAGCCGAGGTTTGTCACGGTCGCTCGGAGAGAGTCTTATCTCTAGCGAGTTGATGCTCGTGTTAGGACGAGGTTCTCCTCCTGTTCCTAACCGAGGTTGTTTCGGTCGCTCGGGAGAGATCTTATCTCTAGCCGAGGTTGTCAACGTCGCTCGGGAGAGATCTTATCTCTTGCCGAGGTTATGCTCGTGTTAGGACGAGGTTCTCCTCTGTTCCTAACCGAGGTTGCAAAGGTCGCTCGGGAGAGATCTTATTCTTGGTCGAACTTGCTGTTCGGGAGATCGATTTATCTCTGGCCGAACTTTGCCTCGGAGAGATCTTATCTCTGGCCGAGGTTGCTGTTCGGGAGAGATCTTATCTCTGGCCGAACTTGCTGTTCGGGAGATCTTATCTCTAGCCGAACTTGTGTTCGGAGAGAGTCTTATCTCTGGTCGAACTTTGCCTCGGGAGAGATCTTATCTCTGGCCGAGGTTGCTGTTCGGAGAAGATCTCATCTCTGGCCGAACTTTGCCCTCGGGAGAGATCTTATCTCTGGCCGAGTTTGCCGCTCGCATTAGGACGAGGTTCTCCTCCTGTTCCTAACACGGCGACTATTGACTGCTTCTTTTCCAGCCATCGCATAGATTTCGCATCCAGAAATGATTTTATTGAGAGGGGAGAGTTTACCGAAGAGAAGATGATCGCAGCGCATTTTCGTTCGAGGGTTGTCGGGGCGTTGTTCCTCGGAGTTCCCTTGGGCAGTAAGTTTCGTCCAGACGACCTCCTCTATCGCATGCCGGCCTTCATAATTTGGACCATGCTTCTCT